>JARFOD010099265.1:0-31325 GCA_031763545.1 Mopalia muscosa
TTCACATGAACAGGATATCATGTATACACAGTTTTTGATGGGTGGTTTGTTGGTTTGTAGGGGCTTTCCTGTTGCTTCTATGTGATTATTGATGTTCTTATCGCTGGTTAATACACAATCTAGGTTGTTGGCTCTGATCATCCTCCTAATTTGGTAGCTTATTGGGTCCATGAATGGAATGTTAATCAGGATGGGGGATGGGTCTTGGGGGTCGCGGTTGGCGGATGTGGTTGCTGGGTTGATGGTTTAGTTAACTAGTTTAGCGGGGTATCTGTTGTGTTTGACAAATATTTCTTTCATGTGGTCTATTTCTTTTGATAAGGCTTATGGGGGTGAGGATATGTTAAGGGCTCTTTTAGCTAGGGTGGTGGTGATTCCTTTTTTGACCGCCATAGGGTTGTTGGAAGCGTAATGTACATACTGGTCAGTGTGGGTCGGCTTACGAAATACCTTTGTTTGTGGTTCGTGATATTTCCTTGATACTAACACATCTAAAAGGGTAATTGTTGGAATGTCTCCGTTTCCATTGTAAATTGTATTCGAGGATGCTGTGCGTTTAGTTGGTCCATTAGTTCAGTGGGGTTCCGATCAGTCTCCGGAGTGGCAAAAGTATCGACCATTCACCTTCCTTAGCCAGCAGGCTGGGTTAAATGTAGATATTGGCAGTGCAGGGTTTTCAAAATGTATCATGAAGATTTCGGTTAGGATTGGGGATAGTGGGGAGCCAATCCATGGGAAGCAAATCCATGGATTACTGATGGGCTCCCCACTTTTAGGATTAAAACATAGATAAATACTTGCTAATACAGGATAAAAGTAGATTAATCTTATTGAAAGACAACTGAAATGGATCAATACTTGATAAAATAGGATTGAAATAGGTTAATACTTGTAAATAGAGGCCTAAGACGGTTTAACACTAGTAATCCGAGGGTAGGACTCACTCAGTAAACAGCACCGTCTGTTCGAAGCGCCATCACATAACCTTGATCTATATCCTCCTGGACATGATAGACTATCCTTCTGGCATTTTCCATCCAAAGCCAGACATTTAGAGTCTCCTGCAAGAAAATAGTAAAAAAAAAAAAAAAACGAAAATAACACTACAGACAAACCCCCCAAAATACATTATGTTGTATGGGAATGATATTAGACATTATCCATGGATTTGCAATTGACATTCAAGTAATTAAAAAATTTAAAAACGAAAACGCCAAGCGACACTGACACCAACAATTAAAAAGATCAAAGGGTAGATTTTATTCAATGAGGTAAGGGAATATGAAATACCATAGAAGGAACAACGATTTTAAAAGGTAAAGGAACACATAGCAAAGGTATATAGGAACCTTGTGTAAGGTAAGGTAACAATAGAGTAATAGGGAGGGGATACTCAGTAAAAGGAAGGAAACACTCAGTTACAGAAAAGTAACACGGAGTAAAGGTAAGCACTGAGAAGGAATACTCAGAAGAGGCAAGGAAACACTTACAACACTGAGTTACGGAGAAGGAACACCGGGTAAACGGAATCACTGATTAACAGAGAATGAACACTCAGTAAAGCCAATTCTTGGGTAACATAGAGTTAATGAACACTGACTAAACGTTATCACTGAGTAACAAAAAAAAGGAACACTCAATATACGAAATCCCTAAGTAACAGAGAAGGAACACTCATGCAGTGATGGCAATCACTGAGTAACAGAAACGGAAAATTCAGTAAACGTTATCACTGAGTTACAGATAAGTAACCAACAGTGAACGTTATAACTGATTTAGGGGGAAGGAACACTTAGTAAAGGTTATCACTAAGTAACAGAGACGTACGGGACACTTAGTAAATGTAATCATTGAGTTACGGAGAAGGATCACTCAGTAAACGCTATCACTGAGTAACAGAAAAAGAACACCGACTAAACGTTATCGCTAAGTAACAGAGAAGGAGCACTTAGAAAATGAAATCATTGAGTTACAGAGTAGGATCACTCAGTAAACGTTATCACTGAGTAACAGAGAAGTAACACTGACTAAACGATATCGCTAAGTAACAGAGAAGGAACACTTAGTAAATGTAATCATTGAGTTACAGAGAAGGAACACTCCGTAAACATTATCACTTAGTAACAGAGATGGAACACTGACTAAACGCTATCGCTAAGTAACAGAGAAGGAACACTTAGTAAATGTAATCATGGAGTTACGGAGAAGGATCACCCAGTAAGCGTAGTACTGGGTAACAGAGAAGGAACAATCAGTAAACTTTATCGCTAAGTAACAGAGAAGGAACACTTAGTAAATGTAATCATTGAGTTACGGAGAAGGATCACTCAGCAAACGTTATCACTGGGTAACAGAGAAGGAACAATTTAGTAAACTTTATCGCTAAGTAACAGAGAAGGAACACTTAGTAAATGTAAGCATTGAGTTACGGAGAAGGAACACGCAGTAAACGCTATCACTTAGTAACAGAAAGGGAACACTGACTAAACGCTATCGCTAAGTAACAGAGAAGGAACACTTAGTAAATGTAATCATGGAGTACGGAAAAGGAACACTCAGTAAACGTTATCACTGAGTAACAGAGAAGGAACACTGACTAAGCGTTATCGATAGGTAACAGAGAAGGAACACTTAGTAAATGTAATCATTGAGTAACAGAGAAGGAACACTGACTAAACGTTATCACTGAGTAACAGAGAAGGAACACTGACTAAACGATATCGCTTGGTAACAGAGAAAGGACAATCAGTAGACGTTATCACTGAGTAACAGAGAAGAAGCACTTAGTAAATACAATCCTTGAGTAAACCTAATCATTGAGTTACGGAGGAGGAACTTTCAGTAAACGTTATCACTGAGTAACCGAGGAGGAACGCTCAGTATTACTCTAAAAGACAATGCATTACTGAGTAAGGAAGGAAACGTTGAAAGGGGACACCCAGAAATGATAAGATAACATTGATTACCGAAGATAGAATACAGTCAGAGCTATTGTAATGCATGGAACCCGACAGAGAAGGGTCAAATATTGAGTAAAGGTGTTGTAGTACTGAGGGACGTTGAAAGGCCCTTGAGTAGTGATGACTTAGAGACACGGTATCGGTGGTAGGATGCTGAGAGAGCAAGGTTGGAATTGAAGACGGACTTGCGGATACGACGATAGTCTTTTCAATCTTTCCTCGGGAAGATGTGAATGCTGGTAATGGTATCTGATGAAGCACTGGCGAAAGACTTAACGAGTAACGTGACTGCAATTTAACGAGATACGTATTCACATATACAAGAATTATTGTAGTAGCGGGTCGCGGCCGTGACTTAATTAGTGGTACCGAGTGCGCTACCTAATTTGAACCTGCTTTGATTTAACGTTCACTGGATCGAGTCAGCCTGTCGACCACTAGGTAAATTAGCAAGTCACATGTTGTGGCTCCGGCAATAGTGGGAGTGGTTTTTACGAGGTTAGCTCCCGGTTTTCCACCGTAATAAGGCTGTGTACAGTGTGAAGTGGACAATCCGTCGTCATATAAGTGAAATACCATTGAGTGCGAGAAGAAGTGAAATACCCTTGCGTACGAGAATAAAGAGGCCAATGATAAAGAAAAAACCCTTAAACAGCAATCGAACAAACAAACCGTAGTTACGAGCGCGCAGCAAAAAGGATGAAAACAACACAAAGTAAATGTTGGTAACGGTGATGAAACGCTTATAAGAGAGCCTAGACACAGGAGTTACAGAAAGTATTGAACGCGGAACAGATAGATATATCCATAAGAGCTATATTTTCCATTTCTATTTGTGATACAGAAACCGACCTGTTAAACACAGTGATCGATAACATATCTCGGGATAAGCATATTTTAAATAAAGGAAGAGAGAAAAATTTGCTTGCCTCCGCCGGGGTTCTAACCCGGGATCTTTGGGTTACAGACAATTACGGCTCGGTGCCATAGCGAAGTCTACGTATATATAGAAAAGAAGGCTTGGTACCATACTGAACGTATAGACTCTGAAGGACAGTCGATAGAGTATTGGGCCTGTAACCAGAAAACCCCGACTACTGGGCTCGGATCTGGGTGGCGTCTAGCAAATTGGTCTCTCTTCGTTTAATCATGATATATACGTTCGCTGAGGTACCGAGCCATTGTGCTTCAAACCAACTATAGTTAAAACAGTAGGCCTACAATATTTAAGACCAAATGTTAGTTAGAATGTAACCTACTTACTAAAGATTTTGAACAGAGCTTATCATAAGAAATAAAATCTGACCTGCGATGTGCTCAACGAACAGCAAAACCAACGCTAATACCATCAACATGATGAAGAAGTATCAAGAGTGCCTCAGTTTCTCATACCTTTTCAGTTTCTTATATACCTTTAAAAGCAATTGTTTTCTCTAGAGAATATGCGGAAATAACAAAACTACGTTTTTTAACGTTAAAAATGCCTGTTGGAAAAAGTAATTAAATTGTTTATTTTTAATGTAGATATCCGGCTTATGCTGTATTCTTGCTTCACAGCCCTGGGCATTTTAACCAATTTGCGAGCCTATCTCAACAAATATCATTTTAGTGCAAACATACCTAGTAGTCAATTGACAGTTCCTATTTTAAATATTGTATCGTCGGATTGTAAGGGAAAACATCTTAATTAATGTTTGACGTGGAGCGAACTGTTTCTCACCAGCCACCCAAGACGAGCTGCCTTACTCTATCCCAAAACAACGCTTATTGCTACTATGTTTATCGGTTGATAAAAATACGGCCGAAAAAATTCTGCATTTCCTCTAACAGCCCTAGAAAAATTGGTCAGGGCAGGCCGGATTTTTAAAAAAACAAATTTTGTCAATTATTATTTTTTTTTTTATGATTTGTAGACGTTGTCATGTAAAATACGCAGTGTATTTAAAAAAACTGATGCAGATGCTTGCGTGAACTAAAATCATTACAACAAATGATTTTGCTATCAAAATCTGGCAATTTGTAAAGGAAAATAAAAAAAATTAACAAAATGATTTTTTTTCTCTATCAAACTTTAGACTCGGAGTTATTTCGTAGGATCGGTGGGCTTAGACGAAACAAGACATTTTTTTTAGGCTGAATGTATGTTAAAATGACGACGACCGTATGCTGTCCGAGATGTTGTAGGCCTCCGCTTGTACATTCGAAAATATCCCAGGCAGTGCTTACAAGCAACGTTTAGTGGCATTCCAGCAAATATACGTAGCTCCGTTGCTTTGCTTCTATCCAGAATTTTTAAACACGTTATACAGATTTTATATAAGCTTTCCTCCCTTGAGTTCGTTTTATATCCAACAGTATTTGCTGACCCTTATCATAGACTTAGCTTAATGTAAATTATCTATATGTTTTTTAAGGCCGTATCTTTGACCCTAATTATATATAGATAAAGTAACTGAATGTATTAACAAGAAGGCACTCAACCCAGCATATATACACCTTCTGTACACATTTTTTTCATGCTTGACCATGGTTGAAAAATTACCTGTAATACTGAATGAACATAATCATCCATGTGTATCTTACATTAGGTTTGCTTGTTTGTTTAACTTAACACTGATAAATGTAACAACAATATGAAATATAAATACGCCACGAAAAAGAGCCATCAAACTGATCAGCTGTTGTCAGTTGGTTGTGCCTAAGCTCGGAGAGCACTAGAGCAACAGGCTGCCAACAACCCTGCACCATGTTGCCCATCACGCTTGAGAACACCAGAACAACAGGCCACCAACAAGTCTGCACCATGTTGCCATCACGCTTAAGAGCACCAGAGCAGCAGGCTGCTAACAAGTCTGCACCATGTTGCCAACAACGCTTGAGAGCACCAGAGCAACAGGCCAACAATAATTATACACAATGTTGCCCATCAAATTTGACAGCACTAGTGGAACAGGCCGCCAACAAGCCTGCACCATGTTGCCCACAATGCTTGAGAGCACCAGAATAACAGGCTGACAATAAGTCTGCACCATGTTACCAATCACACTTGACAGCACCAGAGCAACAGGCTGCCAACAAGACTGCACCATGTTGCCCACAACGCGTGAGAGCACGAGAACAACAGGCCACCAACAAGTCTGCACCATGTTGCCCATCACGCTTGCGAGCACCAGAGCAACAGGCCACCAACAAGTATGTAACATGTTGCCCACAACGCTTGAGAGCACCAGAGCAGCAGGCCACCAACAAGTCTGCACCATGTTGCCCACAACGCTTGAGAGCACCAGAGCAACAGGCCAGCAACAAGTCTGCACCATGTTGCCCATCACGCTTGAGAGCACCAGAGCAACAGGCCACCAACAAGTCTGCACCATGTTGTCCACAACGATTGAGAGCACCAGAGCAACAGGCCACCAACAAGTCTGCACCATGTTGCCCATCATCATGCTTGAGAACACCAGAGCAACGGGCCGCCAACAAGACTGCACCATGTTACCCTCATGTCTAAAAGCAATAGGCCGCCAACAAGTGTACACCATGTTGCCTCTCACCTCTGAGAACACTAGAGCCACAGGCTGCAACAAGTCTACACCATGTTGCCCCTCACCTCCGAGAGTACTAGAGCAACAGGCCGCTAATATGTCTGCACCATGTTGCCCTTGCCTCTGAGAGCACTAGAGCAACAGGCCGAGAGCAAGTCTGCACCATGTTGCCCCACACCTCCGAGAGTACTATAGCAACAGGCTGCCTGCAAGTCTGCATCATGTTACTGCCCACCTCTGAGAGCACAAGAGCAACAGGCCACCAACAAGTTTGTACCATGTTGCACCTCAACTCTGATAGGACCAGAAGACATGTCACAAGAACATCACTTCAACAACCAACAAACAAAGAAAACAGTTGGCTTCGATTATCAATATTTTTATATCACATTTGTATAAATACTGCATAAATATATTATCACACACACACTTATAACAAACAACCTAACATTAAATTACTACAATATAAATATGGGAACATATTATAAGCAACATTAAGTAAAACCCAATTAGTAATGAATTAAAGAAATAACTTAATGCCAGGTTAATCTTTAGATAAGCGCAATGTAAGCATTTCCTTAAAAAGTTGGTGAAATCAAACTATATTATCTACTTCATTTATGGTAAGTAACATTCATTTATAATATGTAGCTACATTTTCTGTCATGAATGAGTACAAAAAAATAATTTAAATATGAGCAAAGAATGTTTTTAGCGAAATGTTGAGATCTAAAATAATTATGATCTCAGCTGTATAATGTATTCCGCTCAGGTTTTTTCCTATGATTGTGTATATATTCATAGAAGATGTCAGGTTTAAACGCAAAAAAATATATACATGTATATATCAAAAATGTGTAATTATAATAGGATAAGCTAACTGAATGCAAAAACAGCACAAAGGCAAAGCAGTAGGAAAAATAACTTACCTTAAGCATACACAATACTACACTGTATTTTTCTTTTTAATTTATAAATTAAGCAGTTTAGCACCATAATTTATAAAAAACAAATAAATCAATACAGAACTAGAATCAAAGGTAAGGTATACTTTGTAGGGAAATCTTCATGCAGGAATATAAAACAGCTATGCCCATGTCCGTCACTAGAGGGTGGGGGAAGGGCCCAGGGTGGTGTATTTTATTTCTCTTTCCTGCATCACTCATTACTGGTGAGGACCCTGATGCAAATGCCTAAGATATCATACATATGCAATAATATTACAAACAAATGTAAAACCCTTGCACCAATGATTTTCTGGAAACCAACAACAAAACCCAAATGATTTCGTATAAATGTTAAAGTCCATTTAAATGTAACTTTATATCATCTCTAAAGACTCACAACTTGTAACTTGTTGTAAATACAAAAAAATGGTTTGTCAGTACTGACAATTTTAATCAAATGCAAATTTGCTGGTATCATTTGACTATTGAGGCAAATTTCAAAGGAACTCTGAGAGTTATATCCCCTGCCCAGTGGGCAGTTAGTTTACTGTGTCATTACTTGTTCCAACATGTACAATTTATTGGTTTGACTGATAGGTAGAGATTTTTTTAGATTTTTTTTTTTATAGGCTTATACTTTTTAACTAATAACATAATAGAACCTTTTGTTTGAAATTATGTTGTAAGATTACCATATAATTTTTTGGGGAGGCAGTTGTCCCCTTCCTAGAACATTTTCCCTAAAAAAAAATAAAGACATAAAATTTTTTTATACATCACATTTTTGGTGTAGGTAGGGATAAGGGAAACAAATAAATTACTATGTATGGCCTTGTTTTATATAAATGTTACTGTCAATGCCAGTTGATGAACTTTGTAACAAAGCCACATTGCACCTGGAAGTATGAGAGACCAGGCAACAGCTGAGTGTCTAAACACTGCACGTTGCTTAGGTATAAACAACAACAATGCTTCTGTTCTACTTTATATTATGAATACAATAATTTTGTCACACAACCCAGTGGTTAAAGGTTAAAATGGTGAAGTTTAAGTGATCAAATGCTATCAGAGTGCCTTAACATGCCACTATCTTAACATATAGTAACAAAATTGTAAACGGGTCAAACTTGAAAAGAATAAAGTCCAGTTATTCTAGTGTAGTCCTCAGACTCCAAGACATTTCACAAGAACAATTCAATTCCTGCAATTAAGTATCGCTACAACTTAAATTCCTTATTGTGCACAGCATTCAACAACAACAAAATTTAACTTTTAATAAACCCTAATTTACAATGCTGCAGGATTATTTTTACTTATTTATTTTTATATGTAGAAAAAAACAAAAACAAATTCAGAGAAATTAACAAAATAAACCCCCCAATATTTGCATGTTCTATTAGACTATAACCTATAGAGTATGATGTATTCTATGATAATAACATTTTTCAGGTCATGGTTTTTTGTGCTTTCCTTTTATAATATGCATATACGCCTATTTAGCTTTTGCTGAATAAAAATAAATTAACGTATAAATGCTTTATACAATATTTGAATGCGTGTGACTGTTGACTCCATAAAAAAGTATATAAATGTATACTGTATATAAACAGTGAAGTGTTTTTGTCCTCCAGGGCTTAATATAGTAAAGACTACAAAATTTGGGACACATCGTGTTTAACTTAATGATTTTGAAAAATGATTTGAATCAATGTGCATAGTTTAAAGAATTGTATGTGGGAATCCAGCCGCAGCCAACTTCCTATGGAATGTTCATGATATTCACTGTTTGTCAAAAAAATGCTGAAAGTCGTCATGCAACTGGGGTAATAACAGGTATCTTTTTATGTACTCCGGCAGCGGAAGTCCAAGAAGTGAAAATGTGAATAGTTTTCTATTAATGCTAGATGTCCAGCCTATGTAATCTCTTATCACAGATCTGCAGTGATGTTGTAGAGACATGGGATTAGTACAAGTTTGCCAAACAGACTTAGAAAAATCATCCGTCTTGTTTTTAATTCCAGCACTATTTAGTTTCTGGGATATGCTGAAGCCTTGGTGATGATGCCCCACTCCAAGATCTAAAAGGAGCAGTGTCAAATCTGGGTTTCCATACTTTACAGCCAGAGACAAGAGACTTTTATTATTGTTCAGGGAAGTATGGAGGTTAGGACTGTCCACATTACTACCACTATATATCAGAAGGTGAATCAAGTTTTTGTCCATCTGAAAGTTTAGCGTCAAATACAACGGTGTGAAGTTGTAGACGTCTGTCTTACTGACATTGGCCCCTTGTAGAATGAGATCTTCAGCTGCACTGACCATCCTGTGATGAATCGCAAACCACAGCGCAGTATGTCCAAACAAATCAATGCCGTCTATATCAGCACCAGCATCTATCAGAATTTTTACACCTGGAAAATATCGCAATCTAGCTGCTGTGACAATAGGAGGCTCCTCTCTTCCCAGGTGGTCTCGACTTGTGATGTCCAAATCGAGCAGTCCCGTTTTACGGTGAAACTCCAATAACTCCAGAAATATATCCTTTCTATGCTTGAAGAGAGTTATTCCTAATGCTGTAGCGCCTTTAACTTTACCGTTAATATCACCATCAAAACTTAACAATATCTGAGATACCATCTTAACTTGATTGGCAATAACTGCCATATGGAGGTCATGTACTGCACTGATATTTGATAAACGTCTTCTCACAGGAACATGAGTTTTGTCCACATCTTGAATGGCGTCTTTCTGACTGGAGGAATCCTCAAATTGCCTTCGCGCCATCATTACACAAGGCATTGCCACTGAAACAAAGAAATAGGTTTCACTACTATGGTTACACTATTGTTGATTTACTTAGTGGTGCTGTTTAATGGCATGGTCAAGGGTATTTTACTTAAATGACAGAAGATATTTGAAACTAGTACAAGCATTAAATGTGAAGTGCTTTGCTATCTTATATTTGTTTGTTTGTTTGATGTTTAACGTACTCAAGGGTTGTACGTATAATAATTGCATGGCTTACTGGACTTAAACCATCTCGTTTGATTCCTTTTTGGGAACACTTATATGATGACGGATTGTCCACTTCACACTGCCCCTAACCTTATTACGGTGGAAAACTGTGAGGAAACCGCCACAACATCAGACTCGCTCATATACCTGATGGTTTGTTTGTTTGTTTGTTTGATTGGTGTTTAACGTCGTACTCAAGGGTATTTCACTTATATGACGACGGACACAAATACAGAACATCACAAACAAATCTGCTTTCGTTACCCTTTAGCTCTGAGAACACCAGGGCAACAGAAAGCAGCCTCTTTTCTCGCCTCTTACGGTCGACCAAGGAAGCCGAGGGAGTATTCTGCAGGGCCATGGCCCACCCGCTCCCTCATGGGGCCATATACCTGATGGTTGACAGGTGGACTCGATCCTGTGAATTAATGGTGGCCTTTCTATCAATAACTTTCATAGCTATTTAAAGGTTTGAAAATTTAAGTACATTTAAAGAAAAATATTTTTACTATTCATAGGTGATCTAATTTGTCTTTTCAATTTTAGGTCCTCGAGCACATCAAAGAGGCCCTACCACATGCTCCTCGTGTCCAGCTAATGGTCACTGATTTTGAAAAGGCCATATGGAAAGGTATCTGCAAAGTCTTCCCGGCTGAGGCTATACGTGGATGTTTGTTCCACTTGACACAGGCCATATGGCGAAAAATCCAGGAAATTGGACTACAGGTTAGATGATATTCATGATATGGGGCTTCGATCAGTTTTTAAGAGGATTTCTTATGAGAAATTTTTAGGGTATAATTCAATAACATTAACATAATATTAACTCTATTTTCATAGGTTGCCTATAGGACAGACGATGCAGCCAACAAATTCATGAGGAAAGTCATGGCTATGGCTTTCCTACCAGCAGAACACATACTGGATGCCTTTCATTACCTCCAGGGATTAGCCAAGACAGCAAAGGCCCGGGAACTGATGAACTATGTAGAGAAGACATGGGTCAGATCTGACTTCTGGTCAGTAGAGTGCTTGAGCGTTTACGGATTGGCTACAAGAACCAACAATGATTGCCAGGGATGGCATAGTCGTCTGACACAAGAGCCCAAGGATCCTACTTGCCCGTTTACACACTATTGCCATTGCTTCTTGCGGAAGCCAAACAACTGCCCCTTCAGGTTCTCCTTGTGGGAGAAAAAAAGATGTCCCGTTACCAAAGAGTGCTCCTGTGCAGGGGCTTAGGCACACAACAGTCCAAATGGACACCCTGAATTAAACAATTGCCTCATTTGGGCACCCTGTTTTTAAACGCTTCAAAGTTCAACATGCAGTCCATGCATAAGGCTTACTGGACTTAAACCATTTCAACTTGACTTTCATTTTCATGTCAAAATCAATCATTTCTCAGCAGTACCACACTTGCTGAAAATGGTTTCTCCTGGAAATTGGTCATCAGATTCAACATTATTTGTTATTTATAGGCGGTCCTTATTCTTAAAATTTTGGTACAGCTCCACGCATTGCTCTATCGACTGTACAGTCTATAAGATATGTATTCGCATCTAGGGAATCTAGTGATTGGTGAGATCTCATTCTGTAACTTAGTTACCAAGTGGCGCTGACGTTTTTGATAATGAAATTAATCAGAGGTTAATTGAAAATCTGGAGCCATTTTTAATTGATCCGTTGCTCTTCAAAACAATCTAGCCTATGGAACTTAACCCTAACACTAACACTAAACTATAACAAATCTTGTGAATGTTCGTTGCAATGGCTTTACCCCAAAATCACGATTCACGACAACTGATAAGGTTGGACTACATAATTCAACTTTTCAAAAAGACAAATATACTTCTTGAAAGTTCATTATTTATGCGACGATTTCACAACTTTATCAGTTTACCATCCAGCCTGCTAACTCGACTTAAAATTGCGATTGTCTGAGACGTACTGAAAAGAGTATGATTGAAATTAATCAAATATTCATTCTGAATGATCGCTACCACTTCGTTGGAGCGTGGATGTTAAATACCTGTATGTTTATATATTTTTTCCCGAACTTTTCCTCGATGTTCCTTTCTCCTGATGTCAGAATATTTTTCTTCAGCTGTTGTTCTGTCCTTCGATACAGAAGAGTAACCCGACAAGGGGGACTACTCTCAAAGTAATTGGCAACGTTTCTGCTGTAGTATTCGGATGTGGTGAAACAAAATAATAATAATAGAACAGGGAAAAAAGTAAAAAACAATATAAAATAGAACCACATGTTCCTTAAAACATAGATCTCTTGATAAATTTTATTGATTGGGTATATACAGTGCAATAAAATAAATATTAAACCGACAGTTTCGCAACTGTATCCTGCGAGTCTGCATTATTTTTCCCCCCAATACATTTCTGGCTTTCATTACAAAATAGAGCACTAGTGGAATAAAATATGGTATGCATTGATGAAATACTTACGTAGAGGGTTACAATGTAAGTATATCTCGCTAATGTTTAACACATACCTCAAAGGTCACTGGGGCGAATACATGAGCCATTACGAAACAACTGCTGCATCTTTGAGAAAGGAACATAAACAATTCCAACAAAACCCACAAATCGAACAACACTTTACATTTTTTAATACTCATGTATCTACCCATATCTAACATTGCCCTACTGTGTTTCGTATAGATGTACACGTTGCAAGCATAGGGGACTACTACCTTTCATTCGACTTCAAAACTGATTAATTCGATTGCCAACTTCATCAGACCAACATGCACACGGTTCTTTGTTTCATTCAAAAAGAGCTACCGTCCTTTCATTTAAATTAACATATAAGTCCCTGAACCAATCAACTTACTCACAAGTAGCCTACATTTGCTAAAAATGTTATATAGAAAATAAATCTGTAGATATTTTTTCTTTTCTTTTAGACTTCTATAGAACCCTGGAGCCTCTTTCAGAAAATACCTTACTACATTTTTGTCGTACCCAAACGATATTTTCCCCCCCTTAAGTTTTACATGACGTAATTTTATCGTACGGTATATTTTGTGAAAGTTGCCCCAGGTACCCGTGTTCTATAGAATCCTAATTTCAGTCGAATTCTATAAAACGAATTGATGTAGAATCCTATAGAACGAGTTTCTATATAATCATATAGAACGAATTTCTATAAAATCATATAGAACAAATTTCTATAGGATCCTTTAGGACAGATGTTATTTTGAATTTGATCTTCAACACATCGTTTTAGAGCCTTCTTTAACAAACCAGTTGCAGTTTATACACCGACTGGCCCCTTATACACGGACAAAAGTAGGCAATCGTGCATTGCTTTGCATTTTTATAAAATGCTCAAAATTGTATTTCTCTTTACATGTTGTGGGATACTTTAATACTAACAACCATGTAAATATGTGTAATAATGCTCTGTCAATGATTTGACCTGCTAACATGTTTATTATCCCTTACGTACTGTCACTTTTGACAAAACATTTCCATAAATTTTAAATGGGTAATTTTTCGAATATTGAGGGCCATTTTTCTATCAAACCAGTGATCTATCGTTCTCATACGGCAATTAAATTTTCATTTTCTTCATACTTCCAGGTACATTAACTTATTGTATTGGCGGAAATTACCAATAAAATAATTTGTTGTAATTGACACATCATGTTTGAAGTATGCTATACGTGGTATCGGTTATCGAAATATTATCGGACCTGGTCAGTAGGCCTATATTGTCCAAGACACGATGTTTTTAACATCTCGAACGCGCATATTTCTTATTGCTGTAAGTTGACTGAAAAGTTATGAAATTAGCCGCGCTAAAACCATTCAGATCTGCTGGGTTGCGGAATCGTATATAGAAACTTGACCACTTTCAATTTTCTATAGCACAGCGTGGGTTTTTTTGTTAATGGGCCGTAATGGCCGGTATAATGGTGCCCCATCTCTTTATACCTCCATGGTATGACCAACCGACATCTACAATAGTACATCGCACAAGGAGGTTTTCCAATAAAGCTTCCTGCACAGTGTGCCCCATCTGGTGGACAAAATATTTTATAGCCCATGACATGTATATTTTTAAATAAACTGATCAAGATAAACTGCGACCCCGTGTTGTGTATATTACACATTGAGATTTCATGATGGCATTTCACGAATGTACGCCGATTGTAGATAATAATATAGGAAGCTGCTCTTTAGATTCAAGACTTTTTAAAGAGTTGTACCAAAACAAAACAAAATTTGCTGCCCATATAAATATTTTGACTCACCACGTCAGAGTAGTACCGATAGATGCAGAGGAGTAGAAGCAGAGTTCTGTATCTCTGATCCTTTATCATATTATGTAGCCATAGTCAGAGTAGTAGCTTTACAGGGCACTGTGGTGTCTTATTCGTGCAAGTATCGATGACGTAGCGAGTGAATAGTTTCGTACATACGGGTGGCAGATCCGAAAAACAGCTTGATGGAATCATTGAGATAAAGCAGACTAACTTTATCCCTATGATTATAACTAGGAAAAATAGCATAGGAAATCATTAAAAACTACTGGTGAATGGAGAAAAATATTTTTCTCCGGTGAATGGTACATCGAAGCAGGTTCAGTTTAGTAGGCGCACACGCTACCACTGACCCACGGCCGCAGTCCCCTTGGAACAATGAAAATCTTGGAATGCAAAAAGATATTTCACAGGAAAACTGAGCCATGCTTTGTACAATGTTTTAAAATTTGTATAGTTCTTTTTTTTAAAAATGTTTTTGTTACTTTGAACAAAAAGTTTACTAGTTAGACATGTGGGAACATTCCTTGGCCATTTCCATACCATAAATAATCTAGAGCATTGAGTGGGTCATTTTTGATGACAATTATGGGAGGTAACTCGCATTGATTTATTTTAATCATATGACAGAGTTATAAACATATTTATTGTGTATGTCTGAAGGCTATTCTTATGTTGATATGATGACATCAT
Source organism: Mopalia muscosa (assembly GCA_031763545.1). Lineage (NCBI taxonomy): Eukaryota > Metazoa > Mollusca > Polyplacophora > Chitonida > Mopaliidae > Mopalia > Mopalia muscosa. The sequence goes on from JARFOD010099265.1 coordinate 15,444, forward strand.
TGGAGCTACATTATTATTACATTACTTAAAGAGAAAGACAACTGTTTTTCCACCAAAACTTATTTTTATTTATATTTTCAAAGACAAACATCTGCATTGCACCGTTAATCAGTTAATTTAACTAGCGGGACTGACATCATTGTTGGAAAACCAGTCACCAGTGTGTCCGTTTGCTGATGGATTGTATTGGAAAGCATCTGTAACAACACCGCTTATACACAAGCTTGGACATCCACGCACAATGTTAATGTGTTATATACATACCAAAATAGCTCTTTGAGTAACACATAGGTTAAGCATGTTTATTCCTGACGTGCGGTTGTAAAAAATCCTGTTTTTAGTACCAGGCTGATATGTACAAGCGATTATGATATAACTACCGTGTTTTCGAACAACATCCGTCAGCCCCGCTTTTTAAATTGATGGCTAAGCTAAATGGATTTCAAGTGCAATACAGAGGGTCATCTTTGAAAAAATGCAATAAAAATCATAAGTTTGTCTTTACCATTAATGATTATGTATAATTTGCAACAAGTCATGCATAGGAAAGGAGCGGTGTTTTATTCAAATGTGATTTTGCTCAAGAAATGGGCTTGATTGGGATGTTTTTTGGGGTATAAATCCGTGGAGCACATTGGTTCATTTCCACACATGTGCAAAAAACATCCGGCAGTTAACATTACACGTTTTGAGATAACCCTACCAGTACGGAGGGTATCAAAGGATGTTCTGACATAGATACTATATTGATAACTACAAGTAGAATTGTATTAAACTTTAATGACTCAGACGTGATGTTGGTTTGATGGGCCCTGGGCCCGTGGCATGTGGTCATATTTGCAAATTAGCCAATTGATAAGTTTCTTATTTTGCTGCTATGGCATACTATGAGGTCCACTCCCAGCTGAAGAATAACATGAGCATTACCAATTGGCAGTACGATATTACCTTTCCATGAAAACGATTGAGCAAGTCCCACAATACAACATGAAATGAACGAACTACATCATTTTGAGAGAATATTGTTTATTATCAAAGATTTATCTTTATATGACAAGGCATGCTTTGCGTACAGTAGGCAACTCACTAACATCATTCAAAACAACATGCTTCACTTGCTGTAATGGATGTCTACTTTAGTACGAATAAAATCATACACTTCGTTTTATATAGCAATTGTTAATTTCTACAAATTAATAAACTTCATAGTAACTGTAATAAGAAAAGCAGTAAGAAAAAAGTAGAGTATTTCTGATTGTACTCCTTGAATCATTACAGCATAGTGTTTAAATCGAAACAGCTTTCTACATATATTATCCAGCATATAAGGCAAGCAACATTTTTAGTAAACCTCAACGAAATTAGCAATAAACCAACAATTTATATACTTTTGTTTATCCTTTTTTGAACAGTCTTCAGTAGTTGCAGTGGAACAGAGTTCTGGTTAACACACTAATAAAAAAATTGTTGTTTTTTTTGCATATTCTTTTCCTATCCTGTAAGCTTAAGCAAAAACTTATTTATCATATAGCATTTCAAGTCATTAACAACAAAGCTAAGAATCTTTACATCCAAGACAATCTCAAAAGGCAGAACAATTGCCAGTACACCAACATACAACTGTCTTTCGCTTCATATATATTTACATCCAATCAAAATTCAGGAAGCATCATACATCACAAAGAAGCAATGTGATTGGTCCACTAATCGATTAATATATAGCTCTGCAGAGCCTGTGTTGGAATATCACAGGGTTCAAAATTTCCGACATTTAACGAAAAGATGGTTATCTAAGTCGGCATTATAATTATGACAAGCTTTGGAAAGACAACGCACAAGGCAAGATTTTAGTTTTAAAAACTTTCAACAAAAGAGGGGAAAACAGAAAACAAGACCTATACATAAGCTAAGCCATTTGAGACCCCTTCACCAATTTTCAACAACACAAAATCTAAAGATTCTTTCACAGCAATTTTTAGAGACAGAACAAAAAAAAAAACAGGGTATTACTTCCAGTCAAAATCCACCAATGGTCGATCTGAGATTTGGATAACAAAAATCCAATGGGGAAACCAATGAACATAATAAAAAAATAACCAAGTTGTTATAACATTGAAAAAAATATTGCGTATTCTTAACATAAAAATAACTCTTTAATCGCAACAAGTAGACATTAGATAACATGTGAACACTTTTAGCTTGATTTTTGGACCACTTAAGATAGATAAAGAGTTGAAAGAGTAGAAAAAAGGAACGTATAGAAGAGACATACAATTTAACACTACATCTAAACTTCTTTAGGATAAACGGTTATGTTACATACAGGGTAATCATTTAATAACAGCATATGTATGGTGCAATATCCAAAAATAATTTTCAATACATATTTATAAGATGCTGGTTTGAACAGCAGACCAAGGAGGTTTTGTTAATTTGTACCTACTAATAACAACACAACAAGATAGCTTCTCTTGAAAGAGGTGAGGAAACCTTGGGATAACTGTCACGAAGACACGGAGTTTTCTCACTCTTTGACCTCATTCGGTTGTTCTTCGAGATCATCGTCTTCCCCTGATACATCAGCCGCTTGACGGATCTGTGAGATAATTGTTCTAGCTGAAGACGCCCGTGCACCAGGTCTGTAAGTACACAACAATGCAGAAGATTTTATTAACAGAATGTGGATGGGTTTGATTGATTGGTGTTTTACGCCATGCTTAAGGGTATTTCACTTGTTTGACGGCAATGTATTCCATCCATAATGGACACTAGCAAAATCAAGATATGAAGTGTTTTCATAATGCTGGAAAGTTAATTTTCTCTATTGCTAAATAAAGACAGCATTGTTACTCTTCTGACAAACTGTCCTTATCTGGAGGGCCATAAACTCACAAGCATCAGGAAAAGACATAACTGCCTACAAGCATAAGCAAACTGAAGTGTATGTATTTTACAAATCTGTCAAATAAAAAGTTTAGACTGGAGTCCACTCGAGAAAACAAAATAGCATACCTGTATGTTTTAAGTTTGGAGACTTCTCTATTGGCTGCCTCATACTGTTCAGTCTGTTCGTCGAGGTCTCTCTGCAGTTTACGTTTCTGGGAGTTAAGACGTGTGATCTCTTCCTCAGCCTCGTCCAATTGACGCTTCAAAGATTTCAGACGATTGTTCATACTGGTTGTCTGAAAAAAAACCCAATACAAATACAATACATTGCACTTTATTTGAGGTACTGATAGGTATACAATGCCATGTGACAGGGATGTAATCCAACAAAGAGAAGACAATTTCAACCATCCAGAAGATCCAAGAGACATTTCTGACTATCGGCAGTTAAATTGAAATCATTTAGAGAATCCAACAGGCTATTCCAAACACCAAGCAAATTCAAGAGCTACGATTAATTCCTTCTAACCAGAGCTTTTGAAAGGCGAACTAGGTTTATTTGAGGTACTGATAGGTGTACAACGCCAACAAAGAGAAGTCCCGTGAAAACAGCCATAAATTTTTTGTTTCCCATTTGCACAGTAAAGACCATGAACAAAATGAGTCTAGGGCCCCAAAACAATTGATAGCTTACATTGTGTTTAAAACAGCCAGGACCCGATTCCACAAAGCAGTTTTGATACTTAAGTCAAAATGTTTAAAGGCTCTCACATTTTTCAGTTTTATATTTCAAAATTTAATCTTTTATCATAATCATAATAATGTAAGTAAGTCACAATCACAGGTATTAATTTAAAACTAAGTTAAGGAAAGTGGCAAAAATATCGAATTTAGTATTTTGACTTAAGTCAGAAAATGCTTTCTGGAACCGGCCCCAGGAAGCTAAATTTTGAAACGGACATACCATTTAAAGCCATGACTGTTCCAATGGCGACTATAAACAATATCACAAAAGTATGCCAAGTTAAAAAACAAAATTTTGATTACAAACATTTTTTACCATCTGAAGATCAAAGAGGTTTAAGAAATTGTGAATCTGGGGGGAATATATCTAAAAATCTACCTGTTCTTTATACTGATCGGCATGTCGTCTTTCATCCTCCACCTGTAAGGCGAGTTCTTTGAGCTTCTTCTCTAGCCTCCTGTTAGCCCGTTGTAGAGCACTCCTCTCTTTAGCCTCAATGTCTAACTGTTCTTCTAGGTTAGACACCTTACTCTCAAGAGCAGCTATGGTAGCTTTGGTTCGTGTTCGGATCTGGGTCTCGAGCTCCTGCAGTTTAGACTTGAGATCTTTGTTCTGTCTCTCCAGCATACTCCGTTCATTCTCCAGCTTAGCGGTCACAGATTTCTCAGAGGAAAGTTCAGAGGTTATCTGTTCAATCTGTCAATGGAGGAAAATACATCACAAGGTAACGTATGTTTCTATAAATTTAAGTTGACATGAACAGAAACAATTCGTTCTCAACAATTCTAAAAAACATATGCTAAATAAAGATTTTCACAGAATGGAAGGTAATGTTTTGATAAAAAAATAAGCAACTGGAAATAATGATTTTATTTTTGATCAAAATTTGAGTTCTTCTATTGGGAGCTGCTGTGACGCAGTCTGAGTAGCGATTAATACATGTAAGTGTTGACAGCCATGCTAAATGAAATTAAGCTTATAGGACATATTGGCTCTATCTGCCAAAGGTCTCTGGATTAGAACCCTGGTTAAGGAACATAATTTTTTCCTTCTCTACATTTTTCAAAAAATAAATAAAGAGAGAAAAATGCTTGCCTCCATTGGGATTCGAAGCAGAGACCTACAGAGGCTCCAGACAGACTAAGTCTTGACTTGTAAATTTAAGATAAACTTCTATTGTGCCGAGTCTCCTCTCAACACCTACAATTTGTCTTTTTTTTACATTCATACCTGGAGAAGATTTTTACGGTTTTTATCGTTAAGAATCTCGACTGCAGTCTGAGCTTCATCCAAGTCTTCCTCGATTTCATTACATCTGGCTTCAAGTCGACGCTTCTCATCAATAAGAGCATTCCTGAAAAACAATTATGTTAAGAATAATTGATGTATAAAATTAATTTGTTTGTTTGTTTAGTTGGGGTTTAACATTGTACTCAAGTATATTTCACTTATGTAAGGATGGATTGTCCACTTCATACAGCTCCTTGCTTAACAATGTTGGAAAAATCGAGAAGATGCATCGTAAAAATGACCCCTGCAAGTGCCAGAGCCACATCATGCCGTCACTCATAAATCTGGTGGTCGACAGACTAGCTCAAACCTGTAGACGGCACATCAAAGTAGGATTAGTTGGTTAACACTCTAACAGCAAAGGTTAATTGACTTTCCGAGGGAAATCACGAATCAATTATAAAGTATACCTTGCTGTTTGGCTCTGGTTGAGCTCATCTTGAACTTCATCCCGATCCGTTTCAGCAGCACGTCGTGCACGCTCAGCAGCAGCTAATTCTTCCTGTAACCGTAGCAACTCAGCTTCAAGGTTCTTAATCTTTCTCTCGTTATCTTTGGTAAACTGAGCCATTTCATCACGAGCCAATCGTGCTTCATCAATTTCCCGCTGGAACTCCTTCATCTGGGCCTGTAGGCGCTTCATCTGCTTGACGGCATCGTCCTTAACCTTGTTTGCCATCTCGACCTGCTGTTCCAAGTCCTTTAGATCACTCTCCATCTTCTTACGAGCTGCCACAGCAATCGATTTCTGTTTGCGTTCATCTTCCAACTCTGCTTCCATTTCACGCAACTACAATGAGAACCAAGAAAAAGACCTATTTATAAAAATTGTACAGTTTAACAGATTGTTTGTTTGATTGGTGTTTAACGTCGTACTCAAAAGGGTATTTCACTTATATGACGACGGATTGTCCACTTCACACTGTACACAGCCTTATTACGGTGGAAAACCGGGAGGAAACCTCTTAAAACCACCCCCGCGATTGCCGGAGCCACAGCATGTGACTTGCTCATATACCTGATGGTCCAAAGGCAGACTCCAACCCGTGAATGGTAAATCGAAGCATGTACATTTCAGAAAGCGCACTCGCTACCACTGAGCCACAGCCTCTTTTTTGAAAACATTTTCCAAAGCCAGAGACGAAACTCAAAAAATGCTTATTTAAGGGAGAACTTCTAAATTGTGTGCAACTAGCTAAGCAATTGCTAACAAAACAAAAACAATGCATATTTGATATTTTTCCCCTTGGAAGCACAACCAAGATGTGAGGCATTTTCATAATGTTGGAAAGTAATAAATGTTCCTCCAGTGCTAAGTAAAGACAGCAATGCTACTCTTCAAACAAACTCTAAGCGAAATATGTTCTTCCAGTCTGACCAAAGGCAGAGATTTTTAGATTACTTTGAATAAGGAGATATTGATGTTTCACATTATTTACACTAGGTGTCTTAACATCAGTGGAACATAAAGATGGGTTTTTTTTTTTGTTCCTTTAAGCTTTGAGGTCACCATACCTGTCTGAGTAGTGACTTCTTGGCTTCCTCCACCTGGTCATCTTTAGCCTGTAGATCCCTCTCATACTGAGCTCGGAGAGCCTGCATGTTCACCTCCAGTCTCAGCTTAGCATCCTCACTGGCCTGGACTTCATCCTCCAGCTCCTCAATTTGTGTCTTCTGCTCCTCCACCTGGCTCTCCAGGCTTCGACGATGCTTCTCCAGCTCATGTACCTGATCACGATTAAACATTCCTTATTTATTTCATACTTTAGATAAATCAATAGACGATCACAAGGGCAAGATCACACATAATTCTGTTGGCCAGTGGCAAAACAGGGAAATAAATCTCTTACTCATATAACAGGTCACTGACGAACTAGGTCATTTAACAGACTAATCAAATCTTGTTATTGTAAGTTGTTGACATAGGGGGCACTGCCAGTTATAGGAGTAAAATACTTATCTCCATTTTCTGTTACTGGCCAGCCCCATAGCCTGCCAACATGTAATGCAAAAGAGCAAAACTTCTGTGCCAAGACAAATCTGTTTCATGTTGCCTATTTACAGGCCCAGATTTATCTACTGCTTCTAGTTGTCAAAACTAATAAAGAAAAGTTAAAGCTTTTAAAAAGTGTCAACAGGACTTCAAAATTTCTGGGATACATCTAAGTCAGTTTACTTTAACCAGTCAGTTAAGGACAGAACTAACAAAAATTGTCATTTTTTTTTATTATTAAAAACTTTCTGTACCAGTAAAGGCCAAATAACAGTAACTGGAATATATATGTTTACAACAGGAATAAATAAGAAAAATCTATTGAGAAAACAGTATATAAACTCTAACTTAATCGTTATATAAATAAAAAACAAGAACTCAATTGAGTTGCAATATATGCTCAGAGAAATCAGGCCACATATCATATTAAAATCCAGTTAAAATAGAATTCACCAGGTTAGAGCATCTTAAGACAAAAATACACCAAACTTGTTCATATGCAACATTTTGACACATGGATTATTTTCAGTCTTATCACAGGGAACACCACTACTAAACTGACTGTCATGCACAAACTACTAAACTGACTGTCATGCACAAACTAAATTTAGACCACCTGTAGTGTGACACTTGTAGGCTGACAAATGCCAAAACTATTCCCAAGCAATGGCTTGTCACATGGAACAATCATAGAAAATTCACTTATATAACGACGGACTGTCCATTTCACCATGAAAACCGGGATGAAACCTTGTAAAAACCCCACCCGCAATTGTCGGAGCCACATCTTGTGACTCACTCATATATATGAGGGTCGACAGAAGAACTAGATCCTGTGAACAGTACATCGAAGTGGGCTTTAGAAAGCGAACTCGCTAATCAGTAAGCCATGGCAGCAGGCCCAACATTGTCTTTAAAACCCAAAAGTTGATGAATGGATGAACAGACGGGTGGATAACCCCATTACATAATACATCCCATCAAATGGCAGGTGTATAAAAAGAGCTAATAAAAAATACTTTTTATACATCTACGTTCTAATACTTACGTTTTTACCGACATCATCCTTTGAGGACATGAGATCTTCTAGTTCTCTAGCTTGAGCTTGACGTGATCTCTCTAATTGCTCAAATCGCTCATGAAGCGCATCCAGTTCCCTCGTCTGGTTTAAGATCTTTGTTTCTTTATCACGGTTTTCACGCTCAGCTTGATCACGCTCCATTGACATCCTGTTAAATTAATTAATTGGTGTTTAGCGCTAGTTAGCCATGAGTCACAGTGTGGCAGAAAATAAGTACAGAAATTAAAGTACTGAGAATAAGCCACTTTCTGCCCGGAAGATTATTGAGAAAGTAAATTTAAATGAATACATTTCTTATAGCTATGTTAGCTATAATCTGAGGACAGCTTCAACACAAAAGGGTAATAACTCTTACAGAACTTTCCTAAAGACAGAGTTATTGACTCTTGGTTTAGTCTATTCACACACACATCAGTTTCAAAGTGTAATCTGAGTCTCCAATTTTAAATGAGATCTGATAGACGAAGTTTAATAATTTTGAAAAAAATGAAGGCGAAGTCTTACTTCTCTGAAATGGCTTTCTCTTCTGCTAGCAATTGGTCAAACTTTCGCTGTTTCTTTTCCATCTGACTGGCATTAGAACGCTGGTTTTCAATTTCAACCGAAATATCATCCAACTGTTAAAAGAAAAATAATTCAAGTTTAAATTTGTATTCAATGATTTTGCAATAATAATTTGGCTTCAAACTGTTTGTTTGATTAAACAATCGGAGGGTTATACTCAATGGTTTTTCACTTGTATGGTGAGAGATTTTCCTTTTCTCATAATGGTTGCCCCTAAGATCTAAGACCTCAACAGGGAGCTCTCCGCCACCGGAGTCCAGTTGCTGAAAGCTCTGTTACCCTAACAGCCAGGGGCCAGTTGCTTGAAAGACGAATAGCTGCTAATACAAGATTATATCGCTTATACTGGGTTTGAGGTAGAGTTCAACATGGCATCACATTGTCTAATAGCGGATTAAATTTAATACTGCTTTGAGCAACTAGGCCCTGTTAGATGATGTTGCATCACAAAGAAATGGACAGCAAATCATTAAGAAAATGTTATGCAACGTCATGTAACAGATTGTTAACTTAACTAAGATTTAAGAAACCAACCCATGCTACTGACAAAGGCAGAGAAATGCTAGTAATTTTTCAAAGGCAGTACCTCAGCTTGAGCTTTTTTCCTGGACTTATCCAGCTTATCATTTTGTGCGGTCAACTCTTCCAGCTTGGCATGGAGTGTATCCGTCTCCCTCTGGTGTTTCTTCTTCTGTTCTTCCAGAGCTTCCATGGTCTGGGTCTCATCTTCAGCCTTACGTTTATACTCAGACACCTGCAGAGTATAACAGAATTACCATAGTCAATATCCAAAAATGTAAGATAAGGTTGTGTTATTTTCATATTTTTTTTGTAGAGCATTCGGATGTGCATAACTATTTGCTTGATGGTTCAGGTTTATGACACACTCAGGGGTATTTTACTTTTATGACAATAGCTTGTCCTCTTCACACTTTTGCTTGCTTATATATGGTGGAGAAAAACTCAAAACCCCCTTCCACAATTGTTTGAGCCATATCATGTAACTTTACTTATATACCTCTTGGTAATCAAAAAAAAAAGGAAAAGAAAAACACTTAATTTCAGTACCTGAAGCAAAACAGAAGATGTAACATGAACTACACGTATGCTAGGAGAAGCCAAAAACTGTCAAATACATTAAAAAACTTCCTTTTCAATTTACTCACAATTTGCTGAATAATGTTAAAGTCAAAATGGTTTTATTATCATTGTTCTGAGCTGGTAATATTCTTTTTCACAAATCTTACCTTAGCATTAAGTTCAGCCATTTGTCTTTCCATAGTTTTTTTGCCCTCCTCCTCCTCTTCAAGCTGCTCTGCCAGAGCCTCTTTCTCATCATTTAGGGCTCGTAATTTTGTCTGTAGACTTAACTTTTGACGGGTCTCTTCCTGAGCAGTTTCCTGTAACAACAACAACGTTTATCAGGTTGTGAACATAGGTTTTATGTCATATTGAATGACAATTTAGTTTAATTCCATACATATGGAAAGGCTATTAACAAATACCTTTTTTTTTTTACTGTGCAGCTAAAGAATTTAAATCTACACTGAGAGGTTTATAACAGTACCCGCATATTCACTGAAAAGTTGATCACAGTGCTAGTTTCTGGACTGAAAGGTTTATCACAGTGCTAGTTTCTGCATTGAAAGGTTGATTATAGTGCTAGTTTCTGCACTGAAAGGTTGATCACAGTGTTAGTTTCTGCACTGAAAAGTTAACTACAGTCTTAATTTCTGCAGTGAAATATTGATAACAGTGTTAGTTTCTGCACTGAAAAGTTGATTACAGTGCTAGTTTCTGCACTGAAAGTTTGATTATGTCTTAGTTTCTGCACTGAAAGGTTGATCACAGTGCTAGTTTCTGCAATGAAAGGTTGATCACAGTGCTAGTTTCTGCACTGAAGGGTTGATCACAGTGCTAGTTTCTGCACTAAAAGGTTGATCACAGTGCTAGTTTCTGCACTTAAAGGTTGATGACAGTGCCAGTCTCGGCACTGAAAGGTTAATCACAGTGCTAGTTTCTGCACACAAAGATTGATCACAGTGCCAGTATCTGCACTGAAAAGTTGATGTTGAAAACACATGGCCTGATTCTATTTATTCTCACTTAAAATAAAATCAAGGTAAGAGAATTGTTTGAGTTTATTTGAGGACTTACCTGAGCATCAGAGAGTTGAGCCTCTAAGTTACTAGCAGACTTTGTCATGGAGAGAGCTTTAAGTTCAGCCTGTTCTAACTGAGTGCTCACTGTATCCAACTCATTCTGAAAACAGAAAGATAAAAATGAGTGTACACAAAATACTAAATAATATTTTGGGGATTGCCTGGTGCTTTTGGTTACATACCCTTAAGATCCAAGAATGAAGTTGAAGGCAGTTATCTATGTTTTGACAGGAAAGATGAACATGAAACTGTTATAGTCCATAGGTCAGTGAAATACCATGATTTCCTTCATTCATAAAAGAGACATTTCATTGCCATTAAGTGACACTTTTGATTATTTGTTTTAATTTGTTATGGGTCAAAGCCCTTCATTTCTATTACGATATAACATATTTAAGCGTGTCTTGAAAGGATAGGGCTTCACACAACAAACCAAGCTTTTTGATTCATAGAAACATGGTGGGGGCTGATAAAAATTAATACCTGTAGTTTAGACACTTTATCTGTTGATTCTCCGCGACCACGGTCAGCATCCTGCAGCTTTATGGATACGTCTTGTAGCTGTTGCTCTAACTGTTTACGCTTCCTTTCTGACTCCTGCTTGGCTTGTTGAACTTGGCGCAGATCGTTGCTAAGATCGGTCTTTTCCTGGTCAGAAGATTGTTTGGTTTTCTCTAGTACGGCCTTATTCTGAAATGAAGAGCAATTTCATACACTCTAGATTTGTTTGATAAGGGTTTGTGGCCATGCCTAATGTAATTCCCAATAGGTGAAGCAAACCACCCTTGTTTCGCTGGCAACAAACAGACAGGACAAATACACCAAGCCATAAAGCATGTTGCCTTTTAGCTCCGAGAGCACCAGGGCAATAAAAGTTCCCCCCCCATGAGGTAGATAGGAACCCTCAATCCAGTGTACTTACAATATACAGAGGTGTCATTTTTTAATGAACTTTACATAATACATGAATGGCTTCTAATGTTATTTTATATGCATGACGTCGACTAGTCAACTCTATTGCATAAGTAGAACATAGGAAGATCAGTAGGCCATTGAAGTACAATTGAAACCTGATCCCAAGAAACAGAACAAGAGACAAGAGATTTGAATCATACCTTTCGGACATTATCTAACTCTTCATTTATACTCTCAAGCTGTTGGTTGTATTTTTGCCTCATTTCCTGAATCATGTCTTCATGCTGTTTTTTCTCATTGTCCATGTTTTTCTTGAGGTCTTGTACTTCAGACTCGCGCTTATGTCGGACCTCTTGCACAGCTGCGGTTGCGTCCAGAGAGTCTTCTAGCTCACTCTTTAGGGCTTCCAGTTCCTGACAAAAATTCAGATTTTTGATTAAAGATCATTGATAGTTTTATTGATGTCTGAAATTGTCTTTAAGGTTATTTCACTAGTACTCCAAAATTGATCCACTAATGCAAGCATGTAAAGTGTTTTGTTCTGTTGGAATAGGAGTACCTCAATTGATTAGTCCATTGACAGAGCTTTAAACATACAAGGCTGAGCAAAACAGGGACCGTTAGTTTGAATAAAAGCACATTCTGATGTTATACCCAGGCCTGTGCTGTTGGGGAGATCCGACAGAATGGGGTCTTCCATGAATATGCAAACTCCTATTAGAAGGAACGATTTATAGGTTTCCCAAATTGATTGTGGTGTTCATCGAATTTTGCATTTTGCTACTTACCTGACAAATTTTTTCAATCCAATCATCAGTGAAGTTTGTATTATAAAATAATTTCGTTTTATTTTTTAAAAAAATGCCCATTTATATATTTTAAAATATCAGGAAAGCAGCAACAACTGCAAATGTAAGCTTACCTCACAATATTTTACAAGACCTATTTAAAGGTTCTTTCGGAAAATATTATACCATTGGGTTGTATGCCTGATGTAAAATTGGGTTGTTTTAATTAAACACAATAAAGCAGGACATATGTCTGTAAAGTCCGTGTGAAAAGAGCACCATGTTACATGCTGATCGGTGAACTCAAGGGCACAAGAAGATGCTTGTGACAATAGCATAGTTAATAAAACTGACTTTAATAAAACTTTATTTTTATAAATCTACCACTTGCCCTAGGCGGAACCAAATTCAGCTTCAACATTAATGGCTACACAAAATAAGTTCAGAGAACACTTACCTCATTCAGGTCTCTCTTCTGTTTTTCAGCCTTAGTCCTGGCATCTTTCTCAGCCTCCAGATCTTCCTGTAACTCCTGTAGAGAGCTCTGTAATTCCCGCAACTGTTTGTGGGCATTCGCTCGAGCCACGCCCTCATCATCTCCCCTGTTAACAAAACACTCATTAGTCCTAACTTTGACAAAATCATTAGGGTTCGACGTCATACTCAAGGGTATTTTACTTATATGTCGACGGACTGTCCACTTTACGCTGCTCTTTGCCTAATTACGGTGGAAAACTGAAAGGCAACCGGTCAACCTTTTTCTGACCAAATAACCAACATTCAGTCCGTATGAAATAATCATGATAATAGATGCTACACTTATTACTATGTTTGTTAGAGTGGGGTTTAATGTTGTACTCAAAGGTATTTCGATAATATGACGACAAATTATCCACTTCACACTATCCTGTAAACAGTACATTTAAATGGGATTAGTAAGTGCACACACTAAGAGCTAAACCACAGCCGCAAGCTCTTTTTAATATGAATCATATTAAGGCTTGGGGTATTATGTGTTCATAATTATTATTTCTCTGCTCACAATGTATTCAATCCAAACGATTGCAGCAATACAACAAATGGTGAAATTTTACATACACTAATTCAAGAAGGGGAAAAAATATAGTTTCAAATAAAACTATATTTTAAAAAATCCACCCAAATTCGACATACTTTCTAAGGGCATTCTGAATCTCCTCTTCCCTTCTAGCCAGCTGAGTTAGAAGATCTTCTACTTGGGCGCGTTTTTCATTCAGCTGATCACGGACATCGGCCAGGTCTGCTTCCAATCGGCGCTTAATTTTCTCAAGTTCTTGACGAGCCTGTAACAGATAATAATAAGTTAATGGGTCATTTATTTGCCTGCTGATTGGTTGCTTGTCTCCAAAGAAATACTTGGTCTAGAAGTTGATGTTGAAGAATATTTCATGCATAAAATCATATTGATTGAATGATTAGTGTTTTATGCCGAGCTCAAGGGTGTTTCACATATATGACTGTAGTCAGTGTATTCCAACATTAATGGACACCAGTACAACCAAAAAATGTGAAGTGTTTACATAACGATGGATTTATTTTCCTCCAGTGCCGTAAATAAGCCAGATAGGACTTCAGACAGGTTTATTCAATTGTTTTACGGAGAACTTATAGAGTACTGGTATCAAATAACTATTACCAGTCACTCACAGGCCAATAGTCTGAATTTAAATAGTACAAGTGATAGAGAGTTTCACTTTCACTTTCTAAGAAATCTCCTTACATGCTGTTCTTTTCTCAGTCTATCCTCTAAATCAGCAATAATGGCCTCATATTTGTTCTTTAGTTTCCCCAGCTGTTTAGCTTTCTCTTCCTCTTCCACCAGCTGAGCCTCGACCAAATTCAATCTCTCTTCTATAGTCTTACGCTCTTTGGTTAACTGGAAAAGGAAACAAACATTATAGATTATGTCACTTATAATTATGCTGAATTTCACTGATGTAGTTCAAAAGGGTTTTCGAGATAACAGAGTTGAAAAATGGACAATTTTAACCTTAGAAGGGGTTGTCCATCCGTATGGTTTGCTTTGTTTGTTTGATTAGGGTTTAAGCCCTTCCTTAAGTTTATTTCTTTTACATAACGGTGTGCCAGTCTAAAAGGTGTAGGAAACCATCCCTGGTACCAAACAAAAACATCACTGGACAAAAACAGAACATTCACAGGACGATACAGAGACATCACAAGCTCAGAAAGCTTCAGGGCAGTTGGATTGTATGTTTGGTGGAGTTCAGTTACCATTAAACCATGGCCGAGGGCAACAAGAGGCTCCCTCGAACCACCCACCCATCCTGAAGGTTTGTTTGTTTGTTTGTTTGATTGGGGTGTAACGTTGTTCTCAAGGATATTTCACGTGTATGACGATGGATACACCATTTCACACTCTTCCTTGCTTCTGTGCTAATGGAAGACAACATGACCATTCTGGGTACGTACTGAGCCTGAAGACAGAACTGCTTCACTTCAATGAATATTGCATGTTTTAGCACATTTAGTGAGAAAGGGGTCCCCACCTTTTGATTGGTGTCCAAATGAAGAGCATTTTCCTCTTCTAGTTTCTTGGTTTTGGAATCAGCTGTGACTTTCTCGAGTTGCAGTTTCTGTCGAGCTTGTTCTTCTTCTTCAAGCCTTAAAAAAGAATAACACACAATTTTATAACGCAGATAAATATTTTTTATAATTTTGCAGATGGCAGTTTTCCAAAACAGACACAATACACTGAAATTATCGTCAATGTATCGACCTGCATACCCTGGGAGACATTTATGTGCAAAATCATTTCTATTAAACTGTATTCTCTTAATTAAATGATGTGTACAAAATGCTCTAGAATACACCAACCAGTCTGCGAAGTCAATGCTGTCCTGCCATTACATCAGGCTTCAGCCTTCAGAAATTTTGCAAGTTCCAAGTTTCCATGAAATCTTACATAATATTGGGTCTTCATTTCACTTCTCACTAACATTCTAAGCTAAAAGGTGAAACAAACCAGTGTTCAAACTTGTTAGTAAATACAGTCAATTTGACAAAATACTCACTGTTCCTCTAAATCATGGACAGTGGTCTGCATCTTCTTTCTCTCTTCCTGTAGAGCAATGTTTCTTTCTTCTTCCTCCTCCGCTCTCAGTTCTACCTCATGCAACATCTCTTCTAATTCAGATTTCTTTAGTTCTAGCCTAGCTCGAGCCTGAAATATCACAAAGTATTCTTTGATAACAAATGTGGAATTTTTTAATCCTGTTGCACAGAACTATAATTTAAACCTTTCCAATACAAGTGCTGTTAATAGAGCAACGCTAAGATTGATTTGTTTGTTTGTTTGCTTGGGGTTTAACGTCGTACTCAAGCGTATTTCACTTATATGATGACAGACACAAATACAGAACATCACAAACAAATCTGCTTCCTGTTACCCTTTAGCTCTG
>JARFOD010099266.1:0-16712 GCA_031763545.1 Mopalia muscosa
CTGCTTAACGTTACCCTTTAGCTCTGCGAACACCAGGGTAACAGAAAGCAACCTCTTTTCTCGCCTCTTACGATCGAACAAGGAAGCCGCAGGAGTATTCTGCAGGGCCATGGCCCACCCGCTCCCTCACGGGCCAGAACGGAGGAAGTTTTGTTGGAGATTAAGACAGTTTATATCACTATAGCCTATATAAGTTGAAGACGGTGGCTGATCTAAACTACCCGTAACGTTGGACGAGCCGTAATTGCTGTTGCGGAGCAAGCCATGACTATATATCTGTGTCAGTGAAGAGGCAGTGATGGGGCATGTGCAAACTAGTATATGTTTCGGTAGCTGCTTTGACATGATCAGCATAGAAAACAAAACAAAACAAAAAACAAAAAAAACTAGGATAGAACCTGAGCAAATATGAAAAGCGGAACCATACTATATTAATCACTTTGAAGCTGACTGTTCTGTTGGCTTAAGTGACAAAAACGTAATCCAAACAGTAGCCTACTAAGAGCAGTTTACGCCACACAAGAAATGAAAAATTACCCGGGTCGCTCGAAATGCCCGTTTGATATTTTCCCGACACAGTGGGCATTGATGAAGGAGTTCTACATTCGAGTCACGCGAATTACAGCATACGACATGGTGATAAGATTCAAATGATATATCTTCCAGTTGGGCCCACCTGATAAGGTATAAGTTGGATCGGCGTCCAACTTCGAGGGCCCAGGGCATGACTTTGCACATGCTCCATCCTGGCAATAAGGGTTTTCGTATTTAGCCACCCATTAACCGTGTATATTATTATGAAGATATGTGTGCACATGCCAAATTATCACAAACACGTTGAATCGGCTGGTCCGGATCACTCCGTTGTTGGCTGTGGTTGGACGGAATGAACCGACACTTGTTCTCTCCGTTATATACATTGAGCGCAGGCGCCAACGAAACTATACTCTGCTCATGATCTTTGGGATGTGTGTTTGTGTGAATCTATTGTCATCCGAAAAAATGGGGAGTTTTATGGGGATAACGATTAGTTTGGGCTAAACGCGCCCGCTTTGGCACATGTTGTTTATTTCAGTTGCTAGATTTTTTTAAAACAGAATTGGGATTCAATGATAAAACTTGACTGATCACAGTCCACCATCCACTGTATAGGCCTACATCCGGATATTTTAGCTGATCAATTACTACGTACACCCTGTAAGGAGCAGCTGCAACCTCTTAGTACACCAATCACCGAACTATACGATGTTCAAGAAAGGGACATGGTGGAGAAACCACGCCAACCCATGTCCCATGCAGGCCAACCTCTATAATTTCCGCCAACACCATCACCTCAGCCTTTCCAATATACGCCCTGGTGCACTTATTGGCCATCCCAGAAAGCCACGTCTGGTCGAGCCAGAGGACATCGCTAACTTTTACCACTAGCACTGTGAGAGACTGAGAGTATCCGCCAACACTTTCGTTGAGGGTTGTGCAAGACACCGCCACCTGCAAGAACCAACGCCTGATGACGTCTTCCTTGCCCTGACACGAAATTGTTGGTGCAGGTCGCCACCGCGGTGTTCTAAGTTAACAAATTGTCCAATATCCTGACATACATTTGGATAATATCACCGGTGACCACGGATTAAATCGTTAATAACCAAGATCAGACTCCACGCATATCCATACACCCATGCTGCCATAACAACAAAAACTCCGAACACAGTCTGATAACTATAAAGTGTGTTGGAAACAGACAATACTGCCTCCCACACAGGGTTGGGGCATGTTTATGACAGAAGTGTTAAATATGATAAAGATATAATTAAACTGAAACAGGCTATGATATCAAGCTCTTTTATTCTTTGACACAGACATCACAGTGAAATACATCCCTGAAAAGAAGATGCTTGATCGACTCATCATGTACATAGCTGATGACATGAGGCCACTGAGCACAGTGGATAGCCAGAGTTTTTGAGCCCTAATAAATGAGGCAGAGCCAAAATTTCAAATTCCATCCAGGAAGCATCTTTCAACTGTTTTGATAGACAGGAAATGTGCAGAAATTGTTGCAGCGCTTAAGGTGGAATTGGTAGGGTGGAATGGGTGTGTGTCATTGGACATTTGGTCAAACCGCTCAATGGCGGGTTTCCTGTGTGTTACTGTCCATTTCATCAAAGACTGGAAATTGATTCAGAGAACACTGTCTTGCGTCCGTATGGAAGGCTCACATACATCCAATTCAATAAAAGATGCCTTTAATTTAGTACTTGCTACATATGATATTAAACAGAAGGTAGCCATCGTCATTACAGACAATGCTAGTAACATGACAAAGGCATTTCGAAGTGGTCTTCCAGGATTTGAGAGAACTGTTGCTACTGATGAAGAGGAAGATAGTGCTGATGACTTGGATTGTGAAGACTCAGACGATGATGGGGATGCAGAAAATATCAGGCTATTTCTTATGGTAAAACATGAGCAGAAATATGTGCCATGCTTTAATCATACTCTACAGCTATGTGTCAAAGATGGACTCAAGCATGCAGGCCCCCAATTAACAAATGTTGTAAGAAAGGTTTCTAAAATAGTTTCACATCTTAAAAAATCAGCATCAGACATTCTGAAAGACGAGAAGAAATTAAAGGTATCTGTATGCACCAGGTGGAATTCGGAGGTTGATATGTTGAATTCTATTCTGTCTGTGGATGCTGAAACACTAAGAAAAGCTTGGCCAAATGTGACACTTACTGATCATGAGAGGTTACTAATACAGGATATGATAGAAATTCTAGCACCTTTCCAAGAGGCTACAAAGGCCACAGAAGGCAGTCTAGTGGTGACCTCAAGCATTGTAATACCGTGTGTAAAAGGACTGAAAAAACAGTTATCAAATATGGAGAGAAAATTTGATTGTGCCCTGGTTAAGGAGTTAAGGCGCTCAGTAAATAAAAGGCTAACTAGTTATGAAAGGGAGGAGCCATTTCAGCTTGCCACTGCACTTGATCCTAGGTATGTATTCAAGTTCAGCATCAACATGTTTTATATTGATATGCGCTGATGTATTGTATTACTATTTACATTTTGAAAAATTATTTCTGGCAGTTTCATTGTACATTTTATAGTTATTCTGTACACCAACACCATGCAGGCCATTATAAGGGATATCATTTGGCCTGTTATTAATACACGTCCATCAATCATTAAATTAATGTGTACAGGTCCATGAAGATATCTAATGCTCAAGTTTATTTTACAGGTTCAAGCTGAACGTATTTAATCCTGATGAGCAAAAATTTATTAAAGATATGCTGAGACAGAGGAGAGATACGACAAAGAGCACCAGACAATGACGAGCCTTTGAGAAGAAAAAAACTCAGAAAACTAGAGTTGTGTCAGAAGGTGTGCTGTTTGATTTCATGGAAGAGGAAGATCAGGCTACTATCAAACAGGATGAACTCACTAGATACCTTTCACAGGATAGATCGTCAATATTTCCCTTAACATACTGGAGGGACAACAACGCTACATATCCTCAACTCTCTAAATTGGCGACTGAAAGTTTACTTATTCCGGCATCATCTGCTGCAGTGGAACGTCTTTTTAGTGTGGCAGGGAGAATCGTATCACAAAAACTTTGTTTGCTTACTTAAAATAAAAACCAATAAAGAACTTCTTCAATAGCAAAAGAGACGGACAGTTAATTTTTAGTATGTAATAAGACTGTAGGTGTAATATAGTCACAAAGACACTTTAAAAAAGTGTTATTACAATGCAGTTTATTGACAAATTTATAAGGGAAGAAAACGTTGATATGTATCTCTATATTTTAGCTCTATTTGTATATAATAAAAACCTTTCTTGTTTTGAAAAACAGTAGTTGAATATTTATTTAAATAAATTGGGGTTTACATAAGTGTGATATAAGTTTCGATAAAAGAATGCTGTACCGAGACACCAAGTGATGTCATTTCATAAAGTTTGTGTGTAATTGGGGTTTTCCCATAATTATAATCGTAATTGAGATTTTCTTTAGGCTGTATAATTGTAATTGTAATTGGCCTTTTCAGATTTCTGTGTAATTGTAATCGTAATTGTGATTTTTACTGAGGTCGTATAATTGTAATCGTAATTGTAATTGGCCGTTTCAGATTTCTTTGTAATCGTAATTGAGATTTTACTGAGGTTGTATAATTGTAATCGTAATTGGCCTTTTTAGATTTGTGTGTAATTGGCCCCAAGCCCCCAACCCTGCTCCGACATCGTTGTTGTGTCACTTCGTAGCAATTTTGTGTTCAACATCTGATGTCGACTAAACTAGGTAAACAGGCGACAACTGGGATAGACCGCAGGAATCGATTTTGTTTGTTTGTTTGATTGGTGTTTAACGTCGTACGAATTGTCCACTTCACACTGTACAGAGCCTTATTACGGTGGAAAATCGGCAGGAAACCCCGTAAAAACCACCCCTGCGATTGCCGGAGCCACAACATGTGACTCGCTAATATACCTGATGGTCGAAAGGCGGACTCGAACCCGTGAACGGTAAATCGAAGCATGTTCAGCTCAGGAAGCGCACTGGCTACCACTGAGCCACGGCAGCGGGAATCGAAATATCCACCTCTTTCTGGCCGTCCTGATCAAAGATCACCCCCACCAAGCGTTCAAAGGGTTGATAACAGGGGTCTGTACACAAAATATATCGACAGGGGAATGATGTTAGGGTCGTCGTCGCTGGTTTAATTTGGAGACATTTCAAAACAGAACAAAAAGCGTAGCTGCCTTGAAACTCGCCGAGTGATATGGTGTTCCCTTTGCTGCAGAAAGTTTGTCCTCCAAGGTGAACATGAGCAGTCCCAGATATATTTTTATGTATTGAAATTGGAGGGGCGACTGATTTGCACTTTACAAATGTGAGCCTCATGCCTTTAAAATCAGGTTGCTGTTATATTAATTTAACAGCAACCCAAAACTATACTTTGCTCAGGTGAGTCTCAATTGCACGGTGACGTGGTTGAGGAGATACCGTCCTTGAAACCGAATATTCGTGTCCATACATTCCTACATGTCCATCGCCTCTTGTCCGTGTGCTTACGGTGAACAAATCCGTAGTTTTCGTTGTCATTTCTGTTGAGCAGACAATTTTATTTCCTGTGTAAAAGTTACACTATGTATACTATTAACAAAACAAGATTTAATGAATATACATCCTATGGGGTTATTGACAAGAATGCATTGGTCTGATCAGTTTCCGAAATGGCTTCGGACAGTTCTTGTTCAGGGCCCACTTAATTCGTGTCCCTGTCACAGCCTAGCTGAAAAATTGGTCAGCAAATGGAGATCAGACGTCTGAGTGCATTGATAAAGTGAATTAGCTATTTCTATATGCATTGCTCTATAAAGTAGACATGTTAATTATACCCTAAATCTCTTTCTTACGTATTTTAATGATCTATGGACTAAAAACATTCACTCAGCAATATGAAACTTGTGCTTTGGTTCGAACCTATCACAGGACAAACAGCCATTTTTGTTCCTGGATAAGCCCTTTCAACTTATGCCATGTGGCACAACTGTTATCAAACTAATGGAATCATAGACAGCAGAGAGCAGCCAATGATTCAATAACCATTACGCCTATCGCCCTTCGTCATTCCATGTTCCTGGGACCGCATGCCTTTGTGAAAATTATTTATTTATGTTGTTATGTCAGTGTTGTTACCTGACTTACCTTGGGAGCGCTTGATTACGGACTGATCTATGAATAGATCCAATCGATATGTTTGGCTACTTGGTTAAACTGGCCCTTTTTAGATGCATTAATTTCTAGATTTGAGATTAAGGCAGACAAAGTATTATATGCAATCGCTCTTGTTAGTCTGCCCCAACTTGAGGAACCCCCTCATATGGTTTCGTTTTAAAGCTTCATTGGCGGTAGCCATAGTCCTCTTCACGTGAACTTATGCCCTTGATCACAGCATCGTTTGAAGGTAGAGTGATGATTCCTCACCAAGATCAACCGATTTTCAGTCGCGAATTGTTAACAAAGGCGACTGCATCAACTCGTCTTGATGCTTTATATGCGGAGTTGTTCTTCGCGTGACTCCACGTATCACCATTTTGATGGATCCTTGTGGTCAGGAATTCGATGTGCACGGTTGGTGAAAAAAAAAAAGCACGTGAAAGGGCGTGTGTCCTCCTTTATGTTTCCAAGGTCCACCCCATCTATATACCACATTCCCCAACTCAAGTTCATCCTGCAATAAGCCACTTACCGTTCCGGCAGCGGTCAATTGCAAACTTTGAATCGTAACTGTTTTACGGAGAAAATCTAACTTTCCTGGAGATCAATGCAAATGTTGTTGGTCATCTAATAGTCTAATGTACGAACATTATCAGTATACGTCAGCGCTAGCAACTGAAAATTGATTCAACTGAGTTGACTCCATATACCTAACCTGCTAACCCAAATATGTTGGTTTGAAACATTTTTTATGAATACATTCAATCTCCATGCAGAGATTGCACTTTAACATAACTCCAGGGATTCTCAAGTTTACGACTCCACTGGTCACAAACATAGACATGCCAGGAAAAAATACAGTACAAAAACAGGACGTAATACAACGGAATCACAGACAGATCTACTTTATGTTGCCTCCTAGCTATAAGAGCGTCAGGGAGAGCTCCTCCCAACCCTCCGCAGTTGAACATTTGACTCTCCATTACATATCCGAAATTTGCACCCCGTGTGAAGGTTAATAATGCTGTAGTACAACTTCGTTCATTTTCATATCAAATATATCGGAAACACTTCGGCAATGAATTAATCTAACAAAAATCCGTATAATATATCAGTTTATTAACAGCATTGAGTCCTTTTCGCCGACGATGACATCAAAAAAACACTAACAAATGAAATACGTTCTGCCTAGATCCTGGGATTACAATATATATATAAATATGTAATCCCAGTTAGATCCAGGTATACCGTTATTATATAGCACACGGTATGCTATATATATTGACGTCGATAATATAAGCGCCTAAATGTTTGATTTTAGAGCTACGTTGTGCACTTATCTCTGGCTTCTTGTGTATAATTCTCTAGCAAGCAGCTATCGAAGTTCTCCCTCCACCATATTCCTTAGATGCGAATACAATATAGCTATATATACATCTATATTCTATTCCCATGCCCATAGTTGGTTCACAACCATCTGACTCTATGTAAGGCCCATTGTCAGAATAAGTGACACAGACAAAGGATCGGAATCGCGGGTGTAGACTAAATCTCTCACTACCGTACAGCTGAAATGGCTACCGCGACTAATCTAGCTCTGTCTCACGTGTAATCATAAAGAAAGGGAGACAATCTGACGATTTTAATATGTTACCAAAGAAACCTAGAGTTATCTACCCTATTTTTATATGCGACTTGATCTCTACTTAGAAATGACATTGGCACGTGAAAATGAGAATTTTAAGCTTGTTTGTTAGATTTGCCGCGGCGATCGATCTGCTTTACCATTCACGTAGAAAGTGAAGTGTATATAAGGCACAAGCAAAGTGCTTTTTCGTACATAACTAGCAAAGTTATCCAGAAATTGTATAATAACAATAAATCAGCCAATGAGTTTATTTGGAGTTTCGATCGGATATTTGGCATTTTCAGTTAGATTTTGGGGGGAATTTAGAAGCTGTATTAATTTTTAGGATGTATGCAGAATGAAGTGTTTTTAGACGCGGTATTTCTTAATGTCCATATAAGCCCTAAATAGGTAAAGTAAAACTGTACGGTTTATTTGTTTATTTGTTTATTTTTTGTGTGTAAATGTTTTGAAATCAAGAATGTCGCCGGGCGGTAATGTCTGAAGGCTGAAACGTCTAGTTTTGGCCTGCATAGACAATATTTTGTTTTTGATAATGTCTGATGGCTTCAACCAATGACCTATATCAACGGTTATAATTTGCTTGACAGCAAATATAACACAAAAATATCGTCTGAGCCCCTAGAATAAGCTTTGCAGGCAAAGACCACCGATTGACTGGTTTTTCACATTGGAATAATGTCAACGTGAACACGTTGGTTTCGTGTACGTCATCAATAATTGTGTTCTCTGTGTTTTCCGGCTGGAAGTGCGCATATGCCGATAGCAAGCAAGTGTAACCTACAAAGAAAATATGTAGTTCTGGCTAACAAATTGCGTTTTCTACCCCTTTGTCGATATCTATTCTTTCGTTGTATGTCAAAGTAAGTTTATACACAACCAAAGAAAATAGCCGAGTTATTCTTACATTTTAAAGCATGCTATACTGTGTTTATAAAGCGGTGCATTTCAGAATGAGATGCGCGAGATTTGATCACTCGTTCATGATTTCAATTGAACTCTTCCGCTGTGTATTTTTTTTCGCAAAAAATTTGAAAGATTGATGATAAGTATTTTTTTTCTTTTTGTCTTTATGCATTGATTGCTTGTAAGAATATTTTCCATTTCCCTTTATCCCGCTGTGACTGCAGAATTAATAACAAGGAGACATGAAGTTGTATTAAACTTTAAGGTCTACTTAATACAAGGAAGGATTGGGAAAGAGCCTGCTGTTGCCCTGGTTTCCTGACTGTGGCGACATGAAGTGGATATGTTTGTGATTTCTCTGTGTTGCATCCTGCGGTTGTCCTGTTTCTTGCGAATGGTTTCAAGGGAGATCTTCACTCTATGCTGCTAAACACTGACAGTCATAGGAGTGAAATAGGCTTAAGTACGGCATTCAACCCATATCACACAAACAAACAAGTCAGGATCTACAGCCAGATGATTGACATCATACAACTTTTTTTGTTTTCGTAAAACAGATAGAAATGAAGAGAAAGAGAGAGTCAGTCTACATATTAAACCGAACAGCTGGTTCCTCTACCCACCCAGAGTCCACCATGCTGAGATTATAGTATACCTGCATGGCATTAGGCTTGCATAACCTTCTAAGAGTTACTCAGTAACAGGGAGTGATCACTAGTCCTCACAATCTGGTTCGCCAAGTGTAATGTGAGCAATCACAGATTGTGTCTCACATAACAGAAACAATAAGCCAAAATATTGTTGCAAGCTTACATTTAGTTTAGAAATAAATGTGTCAGACAGCTCTGGTAAAACGGATATCATTTGTCAGTCCAATAAGGAATTGGTTGTTTCCTTTCAGTCTTGGGCCCTTGGCTGTGGCTTAGTGGTAACGAGTGCGCTTACTGAAGCCTACTTCGGAGGATCTAGTTCATCTGTTGACCCTCAGGTATATGAGTGAGTCACACGATGTGGTTCATGCTATGGCAGGGGTGTTTTTTACTAGGTTTCTTCTCGGTTTTCTACCGTAATATGGCAAGGAACAGTTTGAAGGGGACAATCCATCATATAAGTGAAATACCCTTGAGTACGAAGTTAAACCCCAATCAAACAAACAAACAAAATCCTTTCAGTCTGAGGTCAGCGCTTTAGTGTTTATACGAAATACTTCCACAACGACCAGCCCTGTGAGGGAGCGGGTGGGCCATGGCCCTGCAGAATACTCCCTTGGCTTCCTCGGTCGATCGTAAGATGCGAGAAAAGAGGTTGCTTTCTGTTGCCCTGGGGTTCGCAGAGCTAAAAGGTAACGGGAAGCAGATTTGTTTGTGTCGTTCTGTATTTGTGTCCGTCATGATATAAGTGAAATACCCTTGAGTATGATGTTAAACACCACTTAAACAAACAAACAAATCCACAACAACAAAGTGCCAAAATAAAATGGATAACTCAAATCAAAACGGTTATAACATAATGTTTCTGAAGGTAGAGACGACCTACAACAGTCTGCATCCAAGTCCTATGCAGAGCAGTAACACGGTTTTGTGCGTTCTCTCAATTTCCACTGCAACTAAGCAAGAAACAGTGTGAAGTGGATAAACCGATGTCATATAGTTGGACTAGATGGATGGGATTGCATTTCACCAAATTCCGTAAAACATAATGGCCATTATCACATACTTTTAGACTATTCATGCAAGCACTTTAACTTTGTAATAAATTCAACTTTGAATAAAGCTTCCTGCCTTTAAGACAATGAATGGGATTGAATTTCACCAAGTTCTATAAATCAAGATGGCTGCCATTATTTTACAATATTCATGTCTGTATATTTTGTGAACTCACAAACTCTTAACAAATTCACTGCTATGTTTTGTGAACATGATACATGTAGCTTGAGAACAAATTTACTGATAAACTTGGAGTTTATCGTTTTTTTAAGACAAAAAATGGGATTGCATTTCATCAGCTACTCCACTTGTGCTTAATTTATAAGTGAATCTGTTGTTTTAGGTGTGTATTTTAGCAGAACTGAAGGAGACTAAATTGAGTGTGAGGCAAACCGACGTTCACTTTTTGTGCACGACACAAACATAGACGATTGGCTATGAAGCTAAGATGCCCTCTATAGCAGCTTCTACTTATGGGATACGTGATGTTTGGGCCAGTAATTTAGAAGAAGAATTCCGACAAATCCGTCATGTTGTCCAAAAACACAAATTTGTTGCCATGGTGAGTGAAAATTAAAAGTGTTGAGCAGGTTTTGTGCTCTACACAGTTTATACAATTTTGTATGGGTCAAGAAGAATGAATTGCTTCACTCAAAATAAAAGTTAAAAGAAAATAATATACTTGCCCATCACAAACTAGCTCAATAAAAATTGTAATTTTTTTTGTTGTCAATTCATAAATTAATACAAATTACAGCCAAACAAAAAAAAAAATTTAAAAAAATGAAACCATACAAGCGGGATGACCTCAACAAACAAGTTTCTTGTTCTAAACCAAGGTTTTTATCTAGCAAATTTTACAACAAAGTTTGATTGTGAAGAAATCGGCCATACAGGCAAAAAGGTGGAGTAAAGAATAACAAGTGATTATTATACTTTGACAGGACACAGAGTTTCCAGGGGTGGTTGCTCGACCTATTGGAGAATTTCGAAGTACTTCAGACTATCAGTATCAACTACTGAGATGTAATGTAGATCTATTAAAGATCATACAACTGGGCATGTCCTTCATGGATGACAGCGGTAACTCAGCCAGCCCCGTCTCTACGTGGCAGTTTAACTTCAAGTTCAATCTCACGTAAGTTTCTCACTACTTTTCTCTTTGTCAAACTTTTTTGTTTTATCTATAGATTTGTATGTGCCATTATAACATGAAGTGAATTTTTATACGCATGCTTTCGAAGAAAGGGGACATATTATGTAATGGTGCTGTCCGTTCGTCCGCCCGTCTGTCCGCACCACCTTGTCTGGGCCATACTTATATTCAAGTCATTGAGTCAAGGTCAAGGTCACCATCTCCATTTTACTAAAAACCTTGTCCGGCCCATAACTTTTAAACAAAAATTTTGAAGAAGGCTTCTACTTTGCACAAATGTTCCTCATAGCTAGGGGGTGTGTCCTGACCTATATCCAAGGTCATTGAGTCAAGGTCAAGGTCACCATCTTCATTATACTAAAAGCCTTGTCCGACCAATAACTTTTAAACGAAGTCTTTGAAGAAGCTTCTACTTTGCACAAATGTTCCTCATAGCTACGGGGTGTGTCATGACCTATATCCAAGGTCATTGAGTCAACGTCAAGGTCATCATCTCCATTATACTAGCCCCGTGAGGGATCGGGTGGGCCATGGCCCTGCAGAATACTTCCTCAGCTTCCTCGGTCGATCGTAAGAGGCCAGAAAAGAGGTTGCTTTCTGTTACCCTGGTGTTCTCAGAGCTAAAGGGTAACGAGAAGCACATTTGTTTGTGATGTTCTGTATTTTTGTCCGCCGTCATATAAGTGATATACCCTTGAGTACGACGTTAAACACCAATCAAAAAAAAAAACAAAAAAAACAAACAAAACATATCTGTCCAGTGTTAACTGACATTTACTAAGCACTGGTATATTGTCACATAAAAGCCGAGTCATTTTTTTACTTAATATTGATGACCGATAGACACTCTAAGATTGTTTGGAATTATGTCAGCTGTTTTTTGGATGTGGCTAATCCGGACAACTAATTTTATAATGTCTCATATTTATTCCTTTATAATGTTTTTTACGAATGTTCCCACTCGATGAATATAAGACCCCAGAAAATACACGTTGCTGGTATAACTAGCTAATACTAGTGTTCTTCTTGCTGGCTAATGTTGACCAGATGGCTGCATGTAGATGTTGAATTGTATAGCAGACAATGGTATCAATATTCGATCAATTTCACTTCATGCATATGTGTGATATTGATTGGAATGCAGATTAAATAAATGGGTGCCAGTGGGGAACCCGTAAAAATTCCACCGGTGCGAAGGCAGTATTCATCATTGAATTGCACTGAGACTGCATGACGTAGAGCATTACCAAGTTGCTATCGATTGAATCCATGAAATCTGCTTCCTCTCTCAGGTGTGACTTTATTGAGGAATATGTCCATCGTTTCCCTGAGTGGATTGTTTGTTAAATAATTACACGCATCGAAATTTTCGCGTGCAATTTTTTCTGATATGTTTGTTGATTGGGGTTTAACGTCGTACTCAACGACATTTCACTTATAAGCTTTATACTGATCCTTGCCTAATAACGGTGGATAACCGACCGGAAATCTCATAAAAATCACCCCCGGGAATGACGGAGCCCCATCCTTTGACTCATTCACATACGAGATGAGCTCGGGACAGAAAATTGAAGTAGGATTAGTAAGCGCACACGCCTACTGCTAAGCCAAGACGATGGTTGATTTGCCGATATGACAAAATTAACCAAATTGTAACTTACTTTGACCATAGGCCGAATATCTTCCGAAATCGAAGACAAATATTTGGCAAGATTCTAGTTCTTGGAATCAATTGCTGAAAGTGTTGGTAGAAGAGGAATATTGGCTTTATTCCGTTTGGAAGAGTCATAGACCACTGGGCTACATTATCTGGTTGGTCACAAATTATTGCACAAATAAGTAGATATAATATTTTCAGATTTTAAGTTATAGCGGTAATTTTGTAGTGACTTTTTTTTATTTCTTGGGCTATTGTAAATGAGTAGCGTTTTTACATGGGCAAAATTATGAAACAGTTGTTGTTTTGATTGGTACTGTTAATGACTGTTTGATCTCACCCACTTGAATTTGGTATTCGGTATAATTACCGTAGGGTTGAGTTGATTGTCTTAAGTATGATTTTATTGTCACCTTTAGAAACATGGTTCGATGCCGTTTTGTAAACGTTTGCAACTTATATTTGTATGCCACTTTATAACCCCAGGGAGTTGTCTTATTAAGACTAAGCTAATTACACTTGAAGTTACTGTTTGTTCTTTCTTTGTCTGAACAATACGTGTTTCACTAAGTGCTATTGTAAGCGGACTGATGAAGCACCAGCAATACAGGGACGTTCGCCAATAAACTATATAAAGCAGCATGTCTACATGAATAGAAGTAGCAATTGCGTGACACATGAAGGTTGGTATAAATTTATCGGACCGCAGCACGTACCAGTTCAACCATTCAACTGGTACGATGAACTGGGTTATATTGCTACTTGTCAATATTTTAATCTTCCTCAACAAGGAGAAAGATACAGCATATGATGCGCTTTAATGGGATTTTGTATAATAAATGCTATCTGATAAATAGCGTAATAGAGAAAAAATTGAAATGTGACGTCATTACACTAACCTTAACACCAGAAAGCAGCCAGTTTTACTCAGATTATTTCAAATGAATAATAATTTTACGTTACACACAAGCATTGTGAGTTTTTAAGCTGAAGCCTCTGTTGTTGTAAAAACAAGTTTTGAGTCCGAAATCGTTTAAGAGTGATCACAAACAAAGTCCATGCATATTTGATTTTTGTTTATATATTTGATTTCCCATATGTGTGTATACTCATGCGCATTGTACGTTAACAATAAAAACGTGGGATCAAAAGAACACATCACTTCAATAATGATTCTACATTGGTTTCTGGCGTGCCCCTGTCCGTGGTTCGCTTCATTGCCGATTGGAAGAGTGATTGTGTGTTTAAATACATAAAGCCCAACCATCACAGTACTTCACAAATTATCAGTTCCCTACCCTATTCCATGTAGTTTCTCTCTACTTTGGTTGGGTTGGATTTGTTTATTAGTCGTTCATTCCGATCGGAAAATATACAGTATGTGATATATATATTTAAATAAAAGTAGGATTACGCTTTATAGCTTCTTTATATGCTTTGCCATGCCATGCCGCCTTTGTTTATTGCTTTTTCATGCCATGTTGATTATAATATCATATCATCCTTTTGCCGGATTATATGCCAAATGTTGGTCATATCCATTCGCTCGTTGTAGTTAGTTTAAGTATAGATGTCATTTTATTATGCAATAGAATTTGTTAAGCCCACGGGACGTGTTGTGTTTTATCACAATAATATTTCTCCATTACGAGTAGAGAGTGATAAGATATCTCCCTTGAGCATTAGTCTTTAGGGGTCTGGTCCACAATGCGATCCAAGTCTAAGTTCATTAAAACTTCATTAATGATTGTACATTGGGTATATCATGACAATAATATTGCTCGATTATGAGAAGAGAGTGATAAGAGATTGCCCTTGAGCATTAGTCTTTAGGGGTCTGGTCCACAATGCGATCCAAGCCTAAGTTCATTAACACTTCATTAATGATTCTACATTGGGTATATCATGACAATAATATTGCTCGATTACGAGAAGAGAGTGATAAGATATTGCCCTTAAGCGTTAGTCTTTAGGGGCCCGGTCCACAATGCTATCCAAGCTTAAGTTCATTAACACTTCATTAATGATTGTACATTGGGTATATCATGACAATAATATTGCTCGATTACGAGAAGAGGGTGATAAGACATTGCCCGTGATCATTAGGCTTAGGGGCCCGGTCCACAATGCTATCCACGCCTAAATTCATAAACACTTCATTAGTGATTGTACATTGGGTATATCATGACAATAATATTGATCGATTACGATAAGAGGGTGATAAGAGATTGCCCTCGAGCATTAGGCTTTAGGGGCCCGGTCCACAATGCTATCCAAGCCTAAGTTCATTAACACTTCATTAAATATTGTACATTGGGTATATCATGACAATAATATTGCTCGATAACGAGAAGAGAGTGATAAGAGATTGCCCTTAAGCGTTAGTCTTTAGGGGCCCGTTCCACAATGCTATCTTATCCTCAGTTCATTAGCACTTAATTAATGATTCTTTATTAGATATGTCATTACACTAATATTGCTCTAGTGAGAGATAAGAGAGGGGTCTCCAGGGCCTGTGCCACAATGCTATCTTATCCTAAGTTCATTAACACTTCGTTATTGATTCTTCATTAGATATGTCATTACAATAATATTGCTCTAGTGAGAGATAAGAGAGGAGTCTCCAGGGCCCGTGCCACAATGCCATCTTATTCTAAGTTCATTAACACTTCATTGATAATTCTTCATTGGATATGTCATTACAATAATATTGCTCTAGTGAGAGATAACAGCGGAGTCTCTTAGTCTTAGTTAATCTTAATTGTCAATTGTCATTAATTGACATTATGTTGTCATGGTAATTGGGAGCAACTTTCAAGCAAACACACTACGTAGCTGCAACGTTGTATACTAGCAATACAACGGTAACGTTGCAGAGAAAACAAATAACAACGTTACTGCAATGTAAATCTATGATGAAATTAGGCTAACATAGCTTTGTAAAACGGTACCCAAAGATAATTCTGGTCCTAGTAGCCCGTATAATTTACTTTACATTGTTCAGTATTCCCAATCCAAAGTAAGTTATTTATGGCGGTGATTGTTTAGCACGGCTGCGTGGTTAGGTTGAATACCCAGCTGTGACAATGCTCTTGAGCACCAAAATCATGATGCCATAGAGTTAGCACTACAACGGTTATCTGCTCTGCCATATATGTTTATATATATATAGTTTATTCAAAATATATATGGTAGAAAATATTATAATTATGTAGATTTGTCAACCAGCTATATTATGATATAAATAACAAGACTGAACCATAAAAACTGCTTGAAAGGATACCTGCTGATGTATGGTGATGAGTGCGGCAATTCCAGCTTAGGCATCAGCAAAAGCCAAAATGACCCCCTCACAACCCCAACCCACCACTCTGATAATGTAACCTAGTCTGACCAAATCAATTGGTTCAACAGTAAATAATCAATGGCTCAAACCTGTATACCGTCACGTAGTTTAGTTGTTAGACAACCCCAAAAAGCAGTAATTTAGCATATACATGACACCTTGAATGTTGCCTATACATGTCACCTTGAATGTTGCCTATACATCTCACATTGAATGTTGCCTATACATGTCACCTTGAATGTTGCTAAAACTTGTCACCTTGAATGCTGCTTATACATGTCACTTTAGTCTATTGTCCTTGAATGTTGCCTATACATGTCACCTCGAATGTTGCTTATATATGGCACCTTGAATGTTGCCTATACATGTCACCTTGAATGCTGCTTATACATGTCACATTGAATGTTGCTTATACATGTCACCTTGAATGTTGCTTATACATGTCACCTTGAATGTTGCCTATACATGTCACCTTGAATGTTGCCTATACATGTCACCTTGAATGTTGCCTATACATGTCACCTTGAATGTTGCCTATACATGTCACCTTGAATGTTGCCTA
>JARFOD010099277.1:0-16708 GCA_031763545.1 Mopalia muscosa
TATACACTAAGCTGTGCTTTGCATTCTGTTCATTTCTAGAATTCTGATACTTTATATATCTTCAACACATATCAAATGCTTGATTTTTGAAATATGTGATCAGTACGCTTTCATATGTTTACTTGACAGCTGTACCACTGAAAACAAATATGGCGAATACCTTTCTAAAAGATGTCACGTCACGACTAGCTCGAAACGGTTTACATCACCACTAACATTATCTCATAGCATTGATTTATAACATAAAGCTGTTTACGATTATTTAGACATTGAACAAGCAACATTATGAATGGTGTGTACTTAATATGAAACATTCCTGAACAACAGAGAGAAGAGAGCGTAAGTTCTGAACGCCTTTTGGTTTATTCTCAGCAGAACGCCGTACGCAAGTTTGCCCTATGAGAATGCGGAGCTGAATCTTGTCCCTCGAGTCACTTATTGTCTCCCTAAATCAAGTCAATTGATAGATCATGAAGTTATTTACTCATATATTGTCTGATGAGATCAAAATTTTTGATCTATCAATTAACTTCATCACTCAACCAAGAACAAATCAATCTATCATTCAATCAATCGCAATCATCAATAATTGTTTTGTTTGTTAGTGCACATCAATCTGAGCTGTACGAGACCCAGGATCTCTACAAGCTAAACACAAGGCCTGGTAATCAGATTCAGCTAAAACATCGCGACTATGAGAAAAACAGATCATCAATCAAACAATCAACTAAATGAATAAGCCAATCAATAATATCAATCATTTCAGCAAAAGACAGAATAAAACTGATACATGTAATAATGTTATTTCTTTGTTTCTCAGTGGTTTAAAATCCATTTTGGCAAACGCTACAGAGGCCGGTGAGGTGTTGGATAACGCTATAGCAAAGTTCACAGTGTTCTCTCCAAACGTTGAAGTCGTTACTGAGGATATAACAGGGATGAATTCCTCTCAACTATTGCCGGTGAGTTTTAAAAACAACCGTAGCAGTTAGCCCCCATTCAAATCGATCTCAGGTGTATTTCATTAAGTGTAGAATTAAACAAAATAAATTCAGAGAAAATTAATTCACAGAAATGTCATGTAAGATGTTGATAAAAGGTAAGCGATTCTGTAACAGTCGAAAATAAGATAGGTTGTATGACTACTACTGATAACCATGATTCTATTACGTTTGTACACATTCTTCTTTATATATTTGTCATTTGTTGCATTTTTTACACAATGGCTCATCTGTTAGCCATGGCTTTTGTCTGCTTTGCTTAGTTGTTGTCTGACAATACTACAGTAATGAAACTGTTTTCCTAACTGTTGTTTTGAATAACAAAATTAGTGTGACATGGACAAGAACGACGGGATTTCACAGTCTGCTTTGACAATTATCTAATAACTTTACTGAAAGAAAGGCATCCCTTTTTTGTTAATAATATAAAAATGTACGACAAAGAAAATGTATTTAGCCTCACTTAAATTGTACACATTTGTTTAATTTATTTGTTACAACACGAGTTAATGTAGTGGGCGTAATAAATGTTTTTTCTTTGACAATGGCAAGGTGCTGTCCATGTCATCGTTAACAGTGTAAAACCAGTGGTATCTCTTGAAAGAGGAATATTTTTATTATCAAAGACATTCGTGTATTTCACTCTATCTTTTAACCAACACATCTCAAGAAGTTAACTGAGCTTTACGAATGCTGTATTCACAAAAAGCAGCTGCAAAACCATTGCATATAAACTAATCCCTAAATCCATTTTCATTGCTGATCTTTGAAGCATACTTGCACATTTGCTGGTGATTCTGGTGAAAACCATAAATGTACATAGCAGACCATGTCAAAGTTGTTAAATGACGGTATCCGACGTATGCTACCACAATATGTCACTATCTACAAATATCTACACTAATTGTACCACACTTTACTGTTTATATGTGTTATATTGTATATTCTAACATGTATACATTTTATATAAATTTTCATAGCGCACTTTTAGGTGTACTCGAGATAAGCCTAATGGCTTAATATGTACAGTCATCAATAAAATTATGTTTATAAAAAAAGAAAGAAAAACATCTATCTAAATATTTTAAGCCAGCATTTTTGTTTGATAGCGCAGGTATGAAACGATTCTCCACTCAACGCTTCGTGACTTGTTAAATCTAATTCATCACCCAAACGAAAAAATAGTTCGGTATTTTAATGCCCTTCTATCACAAAGGTAATATTAAACCTGTGTAATATCTCGACGTCCATAATTTTAAAAGTTTTCATATTTATAATTTTGAACATTCTTTTATTTTTTTCAGGTGATACGACGACACATAGTCAAAGGCCAGGTGATATTTTCAACAATGCTGAAGAACCAAAACACTTCACTTCCTACTATCGAGCAAGGTGCAATGATAGATGTAAAAGTCTTGAATGATATGGGTAGGTAAATCAGTGTTCATGGTTAAAAAGTTTATGCCTAAACCAAAATGTTAGGTGGCAATATGAATAGTATACAATATTATACTTCATTAAATACATTTTCCAACACTTCTGTCCAAACCTGACACGTATTTGTTTTTCTCTATATTTAAACAAATATCGTCTCCGACGCCTAAGTAATATGGCCAGTGTGCACATGTTTGTAAATAGGAGTCTGAGGAACAACATATACGATTCTGGTGAATATGGATATAAGCCATTGCTCTATACTTAAACAAGTATCATCTCCGACACCAAAGTAATGACACCTTCTTACATTCATTTTCTTTTTAAATTAACTGATTACATAATCAACAATGTGTTTTCGGTTAAGAATTGCTAAACGTTATGCGTATTCTGAAATCTAATGGAATTCACTAGGTTTATTGATGTTTGTGGCCAGTGTGTATATGTTGGTAAATAGTTTTCCAGCGAACAACATTTACGATTCCGATGAATATTTATATTAGATAAGCCACTGCAGTTTTGTTGCCCTCCAACTTAGGATATGAATATTACCACTGTCTGGCCAAACTATTTTCACTTTCCAGAAAACTGTCAACAATTGAAGATAGTAAATATGACAGACAAACGGTCGGCTAAGTACGACGATAAACCCTAATCGAAGAAACAGGCGGTAAAAGCCCGACCGTAGATTCATTTTGTATCCCTGGATCACACCTGTGTGGTGTCACAGGCTATCTGTAGTTTTTATTCACAATTTTAAATAATAATTGGTTTTCACATTTCAATGACATTTGGCACAGTGTCTGAGAACATGTCTAAATATGCATTGTCAAATTTCTTTTTAAAAGAGCAACAGTTATCATGTTGAATTTACACGTTCAACATGGATAATATCTTTCGGCTTTCATGTGAGTTACTGCTTAGGTCTCATTAAATAAAAACATTAGGCCATCAAGACAACACACTTACACATAGAAACATATAACTTACTTTGTGATATCATTCATAGTTTTCCCTTACAATACCTCCATAAACCACATAACGTCTATTAATGCATGGACCTATACAGAAAACCCTACTCGTATAAAAGTATTCATCTGTGTATACAGAGCTGAATCTAACAACGCAGAAAAAGAAAATGTTATTAAAATATTCGTAGCGGTTTATTTCATTTCATTTCATTTCATTTATTAACCAGAAAACAAGCACAATGCAATGATGTTGTGGCTTAATAATAATGTACATGATTGTTGGTACTGGTACTGATATTATGCTAAATACATAAATAAAGAAGGACTGATTTTGTCTTAACAAATTATCTTAGGAATAGTAATTGTACCTTAAGTTTGCTGGCGGGAAAAGAAACCCCATAGGGTTTGTGTTATCCTTGTTTGTTACATATTTATCACATACTTGCTATACAATCTGCAAAGTCATGATTTTCTCTCAAGATGTCTGTAGGTTGCACATAACAGCTTAACAATAATATATATTTAGAAATATGTTTTGGGGAGTAGGGATGGGTTGATGGAGGGAGCTTCCTGTTATCCAATTTGTTTCAGCTCAATTAGCGTTTGTTGTTAACATTTTATGACCAGTTTAATCTTACAGTCGAAATCTCAACAAAACAGAGAAAGATCGGATCAGAATTTAAAATGACCCTATGGATATTTCAATTCATACTCGATGATTTTGTGGTAGGGGATGGGAGGGAGCTGCTTCTTGCTCTGTTTTTCTCGGAGCTAAGGATTAACGTGAAGCCGATCAGTTTGTGAGGTGTTTGTATTATGTCTGTGATTGTTCTGTATTTGTCCTGTCTTGTCTTTGTTTGTTGCTATAGATGTTGACGGTGGTTTCCTTCACCCATTGGCCTTCCACGATGGCATGTGATTGAAGTAAGCATACGTAGGGCGTTGAACGCCAATCAAACAAAGCAATAATTTTGTGGGAATATTAAAGCTATAAGTTTAATTTTGCATATCCAATGACTGATATGAACAATAAAGCTTTACAATAATTCAAAATGTCTTACACTGAGCTATTTCTTTCTGTAATCATCCCCTGTAGACCGTTGATTAAAAAGCTATTATAGTAATTCGCAATATAGCTGAGATTACGCAATGTTGAAGGCCTAACAATAATCCGCTATTAGGTATTTAATCGGGTGTTGGCGACTAAAAGTCTTTCTAGCAGCTGGCCACTGTTGTTAAACTATACATGTAGGCCTATATACCATGCTTGACTTCGTGGCCCAATCTGCCGTGAGCCACTGTAGCTCAGTCGGTAAAGTGTACGGCCTGTAACACAGAGGACTATGTAGTTACTACCACGGCTTAAGCTTTTGTATTTTTACGTTTCTGTCTGTCTGGCGGCTCTAACCGCCCCCAAGCTGTTTGGAAGAGCAAAACCCGATAACTATGAGGCCTACATTTTCTGAATTTACATTCACCATCAACTATAGTTGTGCCTTTTGCCATTATGGATTAGTCACTTTAATATAATTCCCTTCTGTCTGGTCACTGCAGCTGTGAATATATAGGCAGTTTTCCATACAGTCAACCTATATTGTATGTATTGGCTATGTTTACAAAGCCAAGGAGCTATCAAAATCCAATGTAATGCAGATGCGCATTGACAACTGTCAACCTCACCAGTTTTCTGAATGCTTTAAGGAAACGGACGAATGCAGAGCAATATCGAGTACCTGATTTTATGTGAATATGCCTGGATTAGGCCGAGCTTCAAATCCCTTTATATTGTAATCCCAGTTTAAACAATTACGCGTTGGTGTTGTTTGAGGAAAACTGTCTATATTTTGGGTTTGCTTCTAATGCATTTACTTTTTAAATGAACAGACTCGCCTATTTCATTTTACCGCGCGTCTGAATATGTCAAGTTATCTGTCTATACACCCAGCCGAGGATCGCGTCTTAATTAAACCATGCTCCATGGTTAAACCAAAATTGAAAGATTCTAGCAATTTTTTATTTTTTAAATTTTTTTATATACAATGTTTATTGTTCAATAAATTAGCTATACACATTAAACCCTTGGCTTATAGTGTGTCCTTAATTATGAGCATAAAATGAATGACAGGTAATATATATATATATCATTTTCACCATCTAGTTTTTGAAACAACAAGAATGTAAGTGAAAGGACGAGACGATTGTGGTCGAGCGGGTTTGTGGGAATCCTTTAACTTTGTTTACATATGACGTCATAGTCAACCCACATTCCGGGGAATCCTCTTGTGTCTTTTACGCGGATCGCTCCGTACTCATAGTATGGTCTTTAAGTTGTGATTTGTTGTGGAAATGTGACAGGCATTTTTGCAAATCGTTCAGTTTAGTTGTTTACGAATTATTTATCTGCGGAGATTAGCAAACTATACATTCCATATGTACTCGTTGGTACGGCGTGCGGCTTGCATCAGTGGTTGCAGTTCACCGCCATTCTTGTCAGCCGAACGTTCAGTGTACTTCATGAGAGTACATTTTTGTTTACATTGTCCACAGGTAAATATTTCAGATAGTTATAACGGACCAAATGAACCATGAATGTCCACAGAATTTGGTTAACTATGAATGTATAATGGAGATAACATATATTATAAGCGGTGAACTTAACAACATATAGCAAGTTAGTATACTGCAATGACCTATATATATAACTAGACTAGACACGCCTGTGTTGAAGGGATTGGCCAATGGATGCAAATAGCGCCACCATCTTACCTGGGGCGAAGTCCGTGATCTACGAGTTAAATACATATACTTCTGATGGTAATTTCTCTCATCAGAAAGTTCTCCCAAGTCTTATATTAGAATCAAATGTTAAGGATTTGATTTTAAATAGATATAAATTAGTTTAAAATGGAAAGAATAACCCATTACCACTCAACGATTGATATTCGGAATCAACGTTATTTCCATATAATTTTTACTCAACAAGGAACGACAACTCTGGAAGAGATTTAAAGCTTCAAGAGATCTATTCCGTGATTTGACGTTATATTAGATTAACAAAATCCTTAAAATGTTTCAATTTTGATATTTAAACTTATAAACATATTTTTAAAATTAGTATGCTTTAAATGTATATACTACAGTGAATAAAATGTTTCTTTGCATATTTATTAAATATCTGTTAAAATCAGTTTAGCTGATTTTTTTTTTGCTCTTTATTTTATTGAATTATTTATTCAATTTGTTGAGGAGTGTTTTTTTTATATCTTTTTCCTTCACATTTGAGTGTTTTACACAGACCTACATGTATCAATATTTTGAAAAAATAAATAGTTTGCGACTTGCAGCATGTTAATTTTCAAATATAAACTTGAATTAATTATCAGCAGGATAATAATAATATTTTATATCTATTATACTCTTACATCCAATAAATCAAGATTGATTGATTGGTCGATTATTTTTTTACGGCATAAGGGTATTTCACTTATATGACGGTGTATTTCAACAATAATACACACTTAGCACTTTAATGTTCTAGCAAATTAAGAACTCAAAGGTTAAAGTAACCTTCAGTTTATGCATGAAGTGGTCTAAATTATTCATAAAGTATTCTTGTAAAATCTCTTTAGATTGCTTGGAAGTTCATTAAAGTATTACAAACCAGTAAGCTTATACAAGGCTACAGTGTTGGATCAGGCTTCAAATCTCCAGACAAAGCGGCTACATGAAAATTTGATTATCTCTTGATCCTGGTTTTAAATGATGATGCATGTACACCGCCCAGAAGGGAAAATAACCCTTATGTACAACATAAAACCCAAATATTTGACAGACATCAACCTTTTTTATTTTTTGCTGTTGGATTTTACACCATACAGATACTTAAAGTGATTTCACTTAATATGATTTTGTGCCAGCTCAAGGGGTGATGGAAACCGCCACTGCATGCTGTCACTGGCAATAAACCAAGCCAAGATAACACTACCACTAAATCCATTACAAATATGTTATACACAAATCCCCTTTTTTCTATTCAATGGCTCTTAAGAAAACCAGAATCATTTGAACTGACAGACAGACACAAGGCAGTTGACTCTGAGAAGAACCATACAAAGCTTAGTATGGATCAAGGGCTTAGGCAGAGGGATGTAAACTTTAACATGCAGTTACTTAAAAAAGATTCAGCAAAATGACCATTTTCAACACCAAACATGATTTCTGTCTAAGCCCCCTGGTGTGGATTCCTAGGCTGATGAGATGAGAAAAAGGGAAGCCAATGTCATTCATTTGTTTGAAAAGTACTTTATTTGGGTTTTCAGAAATCAATGACAAAGTTAAGTACACTGTAACTTGGTAGTATTTTTAAGGTTGAAAACTACAATAAACAATTCCAACACAAAAACATGGAATTTAGGTCATATATGCCTTGTTAAGTCAAAAGACGTCACATATTCCATTAGGGTGAATAAAAACAAAACAATTATGTGTTCTCTGTTTTTTTGCAAGAGTCCCTGTGAATTTGTCGTCCTTAGCTTTATCAACGATAAAATAAAAATATATGACAAATTTGTCCTAGGCCTAGGCCCCTAATGCAGCCACACATTTCCAAAAATTAATCACATTTACACAGAGATGTTTCAATGTGTAATTAAATACATGTTGCTGTAGCTCTATGTGTCACTGTTTTCTTTCATTAGTTGGCGATCTGTATGTTGGCCCATGTCGTTGGGAAAATGTCATTCCACCGTGACGGGAAATGCCATTCCATAAGATAATAATTTCCTTTCCACACAGAATGTTGTTGTTGTTGTGGCTTGGCTGTAAGTTATGCCATGGATATAAGACTTACACAATGAACAAAAGACGAATTCTTTCTATAGATTCTTCTTCTCTCGTGCTTGTAACACTTTATTCAGCAACTTTAACTTGGTAAAATCCTAGTTTATTCACGCGTTGATCAGTTTGCCGAAAGATTTGAGTCTTAACTCGATCTTGTTTGACAGTTCGACGTACCGGTAAACTAAAAAACCATTGCCCGTTTCCAAGATAAATTTTGAGTGTACACGGCTCAGAAACTTACTGGTCTATCAGTAGTGTGTCCTTATTTTGTAAGATGC
This sequence comes from Mopalia muscosa, assembly GCA_031763545.1. Taxonomy (NCBI): domain Eukaryota; kingdom Metazoa; phylum Mollusca; class Polyplacophora; order Chitonida; family Mopaliidae; genus Mopalia; species Mopalia muscosa. The sequence goes on from JARFOD010099277.1 coordinate 8,524, forward strand.
ATCCACAACTGATGGCGAAACGTAACATGAACTTATTAAGCCTCTGCATAATATTGTTGCTCAGCACAGTGTATCGAGAACCCGCCCCAGGTTAGATGTCAGCGCTATGAGCACACCACAGTCGCTCGATGCCTAGTCTAGTTATATATAGGTCATTGCTGTTTGTATTTGTAACAAACACTCCACACTTAATCGAGAGCTGAGGAAGCGATCTTTGTGTACTCCAAAAATCTGTTATTTAAAATGTACACATGATGATCCACTGTTCTACCAAATACGCGAAAGTCGTTGTGAATATTTATATATATATATATATATAGATATATATATAATGACTACCCTTTAAAAAAAACCATAAAGTGTTCATTGTCGCTAGACGTAATCACGGGAAGCACTGTCAGTGGCTACATTTCCTAATTGTAGATGGCGCTGCATGTATCATTTTAGAAACACTCAACCACTCCATCGAGGGCTGATCACGGGTGTCCAGAAAACACAGATCGTCAGTTTTTACGACGGTTTTTACGAAGATTGTGAACATGAAGTTATTACCTCTAGCTTCTTCGGTTCTTTGAACACAGAGGGCATCATTATCTAACTCTTCTTCCTCGTCAGTGTCTGAGAGGGCATCAAGGTGTCTTGTTAATTTTTGAATATGCTCTTTGGCAATAGCCGGAAGTGGTCCTTGTAATATATAAAAACAATGGGATAAACTTTGTTGTTTCAGGATATGTTGAACAATCACTTTACAACACATATAAAAGCAACCATGTGTAGTAACCTTGATTGATAGACAGAGTCTGCCCAACACATATAGCCTCTCCTAAAACTTTTTTTACTGGATAATGAAGAATGAGTTTTGTAGAAGATGTAGAGCTGTTGCTTCCCTACGTCTCCCTTCAGCTTCATCCATCTTCTCTGCTGAAGCCAAGGCTATTTCACTGGCTCTAGACCTAATTTCTAAGCACCATCTACAGAAAGCCGTTATCTGCAGTGATTCGCTCTCTTGCCTTTTAGCTATTGATAGCTTTAAGGTCAAGCAGCCAGCAATCCTGCAGATCCTTAATCAGTATAAAGGTCTAGAAGCCAGTGGAGCAGAAGTCCTCTTCTGCTGGATACCCAGTCATCTGAACATGTCGTGTTGTATGAATTAAAAATTGTAATAATTACTGTATTTGTATGCTAAATGTATTTAAGGGATGTGTTTATATGCTTACTCTTCAGTTTCATGTTCACAATCTTCACAGTCCATTGCAATTCCAGCTCGCCACGACACATTTGGCGATATGTGGCTCGGTCAATACCTACAAATATAAATTTCACATTATAGGCCTATTTGAAGAAAAAAAAGCATGTGAATATCAAATAAAAACAAATTCAAAATTAAATAATAACACTAAAATGTTTTTTCAAGTGGAATAAAATGAATGAATATAAGAGATGCTTACCAGAATTACAGGTCCTGTGTTGCCATCTCTCACAAGTTTCACACTGTACAGCCTCTTGTCTTGGACGAACATGTATGTTACAGCTAATGCAGGGATAAATAGGTTGAAGTGACATAATGAAGGTAATAAGTAAGAATGAATTGCTCTTAGAAAAAATATATTTTATATCTTCTCTGAACCGTTATTTTTCTGTTATCTCCATAGGAGTTACTGATCAAAGTAACACCTAGACTAATATTTCCTTCTGGATCAATAGGTAAATTTGTTAATATCCTTGTTATTAAGGATCCTTACCAAATTAAGTCCCTCCACATGGTGACCAATGTAATCCCCTCTCCAATGGGGGTCACTGAAGCCAATGTAGTAACTTATTCATTCTCCACATGATATAATGACCACTGACCATTCTCAAAGACATGGCATCAAATACAAAAATAAAATCAGTAAAAAAAAACAACAGAAAATGTTATTTACTATGATGATAATAGGTATTTCTTAACCATTATGACCATGGTAGGCTTTTATATGTAGGCAATGATATAAGTAAGTCCTATTTAAGTCATAAAATTATCCAATTATATTTCAGTGTATGATTTTGTTGTGTTCTAAAGTGCACAAAATAAAAAAAGTACAAGAATACGATTATATAGACCGAAATAATAAGTATTAAATTTGATTAAAGTTTGGGGGGGAAGTGGTAAAACTGGGAGGGAATTGACTCAAAATTTTGGGGGGGAAGTGTCTTTTTCAGGGCGGAAATGGCAAGGGGGGAAATGATTTGGGGGGGGGGGTGTCTTGTATTCGTTGCTCCCCTCTATACGCCTATGAGATGAATTGCTGATCATGCCGTCACTAGTGTACGTCTGTAGATAAATGTAAATATAATGTAAACTAAATGTAAATAAGGCCTATTATAAAAGTTACTGAATAGACCATTATGTCATTCAAACTGAAATAAAATGTTTATGAAAGAATTTTAATAAAAGATAAAGTTTCTTATGTGTCACATATTATTATCAATAGAGAGAAACATTGCTTGCTTACATGTCACATGTGAATAAATTTGCAAATATATATAAAAAAAAAAGCACAATCCATAAAATTCAATAAATAACCTACAAAACGTTTTAATCATCTCCATTTGCCTCTAAAACGGCCGTGAAACATCACTTATAAACAAAATATCAACCCTCGAATTGTTAAGAGTATGTGACAATTGTAACCACGTGATACACATATCCTGTAACGTCACAATTGACATACATTCAAACCAGAACATGGCAATGTGTACAAACAAAGTTAATTCATAGTTATTATATATAACCGTAAATTCCAATAATAACCTATATCAACTCTATGCATTGGACGTTTTGGGTTTAGTATTGTTCGACTCGGGTCTTAGCCTTGGACGACTCGGGTCTAACCTACTGTACGAGTTGGGTCTGAACGTCTAGGGCAATCTCATATGAGGATCATATCATTTTTTCCACAAACAGAATTTGCATGTTAAATTTGTCATAAGTTTCGCACATGAAATCTCATACATTTTTACGAGAAACTAACAGAATTTTTGTGCGTCTTTCTGGTACAGGCGTTCATATTTTGTGAAATATTAAATGACATTTTTATTATTATAAATAATCATTTGCATCTGATTACATTTTCAGACATATGTCTGTGTTATTTGCAAAGATCAAGGACTGCAAACCACAGCTTTCCAAACAGCCAGAAGCTTAAAACGCCATGTTTTCAGTGCCCATCAATATTTAAAGAACTTCAGAGTGAAGTGTGGTGTCAATGGATGTTCTGTATTTGCCACTAAAGTGAGACTTTTGAATAAGCATTTACGTGAAGTGCACAATAAAGCAGAGTGGACCCCTGGATATGCCACTGTGTTTTATGATAAAGATGCTGGTACATGTATCCCCCCACAGCCTGAGCTGGTTACTCATACTATTGGATTTGAAAGTGGACAAGTACCTGGGAATGCTGCAGTGCTAGATAATGATGTCAGGCTGTTTTGTGAACAAGATTATGTAGACATGGAATTCACTCCAGAGTTACTTCAAGACCAGAACAATATCCAGAGAGAAAATGAAGATAACTATGTCGCTATATACAACACTGGGGTTACCAAGACGAATTCCGAACGGAGGAAAGAGATATGCTTATCACTTGCTAGACTGAGGGCGCAAAACTCAATGACTGAAGAGTGTTTTGAGAGAGTTAAGAGTGGGGCTAGTGGTCTGCTAACAAATTTAGCTCAAGTGATGATTGGTAGTATTACACAGAATCTGAATCCCACATGTATTGAAAGCATTGGTGCAGTTACAGAGCTGGGACTGGGTCTTGCCAATCCTTTTCATGGACTTTCCGAGCACACTTTTTTGAATGTTCTGCAAGAAGATTTGGGATATATTGTAAGTATCTAGTACCTAGTGTTTGTGAGCTTCTTTATACTTTAGGCCCAGGACGAATCCCAAAGTTCAACATATGCACGAAAACTATATATAAAGCTTGAATAGAAATTGTTATTTAGAGGAATTAGTTAGTTAGTTAATACTTTACAATATTTCTTTAAAAAACATTTTTTGAAACATATTTTAGAATCTTAGATGTATTTAATAACAGACTTAAAAATATACACTGGTGCCTTAACATGATTATTATATCACAAAATAAGGAAAATACTGATTCTAATTTAAACTACAAAGCCGGTTGACAGAAAAGGCTATGTTTACTGTCAACACCTATTAGTTAATTTTGTTTACATGTTGTCTGCTTTATTTGATGCAGAAACAGCAACCTAAACCATCACTTTAAAATGGCTTCAACTTTCCCCTTTATAAGAGCTGTTACACAAATAAGTTATTATGACTTATATGTATATGTAATTTACCATAGAGTTTCCTCAACATTGTAAATGCTGTATGCAGTAAAAATGCAGGATGTATTTGTTAAGAAATATGAAGTTAATATTTCCCAAAGTCTGGGGTTTAATCCCTTTTCTACTAGTGTCTAGTACAAGTAAGTTATATCCCTATAATTGTCCATTAAAAATGAATTATTGTGGAGCAATGTCTCTACCCGTCAGTATTTTAAAATTGTTGAATATATATAGATATATATATATATATATATAATATATTTAATTTTTGAAATGAGGTTGGTCCTAATGTAGTAAATATGTAATTATCTTTGATTTTGTAGAGTCCAGAGACAGTTGTCCTTTTGGAGGTCCCCACTGCTTCGGGACAGGAGCGACACACCATGCAGTATATTCCAATGCTGGGTGTAATCAACTCATTATTAAAGGACAGCAGTGTTATACAGCAGGTATAGTGTTCATGATATTAAAATACTTGTTGGTTTATCATTAGTACATGCAAAGATTTCATCTATAAATACTTGACATTGCATTTCAATGAAAACTTAAGCTCTAATATTATTCTGAAGCTACATGTACATTTAGCATGCTATGGGCAACTGATGCAAACTGAGATGGTGCTGGTATGTCAACAAATATTTCTGTTGCTGAATATGGTGACCTCACAAAATGTTATTCTGTTTAGCACATAATCATTGTCTGATATTTCCGTATGGACAATGTCCATGCACTGGTGCAGTTTATATTAAAGTTGTGAATCCACTAGGATCCAAAACATGTGTTCATAAGATAGGTGAGCATTTTGTAAATTTCTGATTTTTTTTTTCATTTATTTTTTTTGTATGAGATATTAAATCATTTTTAATACAGTTAAGAGGCGCCCAAATTCAGAGGGTTGACAAAAAGGCCCAAATTTGAGAGGATACATTGTTCTCAAATTTCCTCAAGTTGGCAGTATGGTTACACAAGACAGTCTTATCTCTCTGTTCTATAACTACAAGGTGAATTTAAATGGGTTAAGAAGATTTTAATGATGTTTTATCACTTTTTTAAGATTACCCCTAATTCAGACTCTCAAAAGGGTACCCAAATTATAGAGCAGCATACAGCCCAGTATTAATTAGGGGTACAGTATTATTGTCTGTGTCTGGCATGTATGTAGCCTTTTCTTATTTATATTTTCAGGGGCTTTGTGTTACAGTTTCTTGAACCTTTGTCAAAGTCATAGAGGTAGCCTTGATAACATTTATCTGCTGGCACTGTTTTATGTAGAGGACTTGAAAAATTCTGATATTCGTTGGGAAAAAATCCTCCATCGATTTAATGAAGAGCTTCATCAACTTGAGACGGTATGTGTATATTCAGAATTCCAAAACACAACTTTTATCCTTAGTATTCACATTTTATGGTGGACATACATGTACCCACCATTCTATGACAGGTTAGAGTATATGTGTAGGGTCTGACCGACTGGAACATCTAGCTGGGTTTAAATGGATAGTTATCGGTTAGATGTAATTAAATGTCTAAATGGAGGCATCTATGGCAAAACTGCTTTTGGTTCCAAAGATACTTTGTACTGTGGCAATAACTTAGGCATGAACTAGGTTGATTGCTTGAAGCTCTGACACTGCACACAGTTCTGATGTCTAAAATGAACTTTTTTCAGGGCATGCACAAGGTTCATATCAACAACATTCCTGTTACTGGAACTATTGCCCAACTGTCTGCCGACAACCTTGCCGCACATGCTATCCTTGGGTTTGATCAGAAATTTTCAGGTCAAACTGTGCATGTTTCCAGGTACTGCTTATGCACAGGATTGGACATCCAGGAAAAAGTAATACAGCCAGTTCTTTTATTAAGGTCACAAGGTTACTCAAATTATCCTAGTACAGAATTATATATTATGTCAAGTAGTAAAAGTTAGTAACTTTCAGTAAATTAAATTCTAGTCTGAGGTGGCTAAAGTGAAGGTTATTTTAAGAACGGAAAATACTGTAATTCACTTTTCAGTGTTTCCTTATTTGTAAACATTAATTCACATTGGTGTATACTTTCTTTCATATTTAATTAAAGTTCATTTGTATTGATTCAGAGAACAGGTTAACACCAGGAATCAGTTTAGTTTTTTAAAGGCTTAAGATGGAACAGAAAGGCTATTTTTATCTGGTTGTTTTTGTATTTACATATAGTTTCATGAAAGTGACTGTGTCATCAGAACAAGAGAACTGTATGAAGTTGATCTAGACACAGCTCTTGAAACAAGGGAGAGCGAGCATGGTGTAAAAGAAATGTGTCACCTGAAGTCAAAATATTCCCACCCAGCAGAAAACTATTCAGCAGATATTCACCACGATATCCTTGAAGGCGTCATTCCACAAACTGTAAAGCCTATTTTACAGGTTAGTACAGGGTACAAGTATAGTTATTGTAGACCTGAAAACAATTGTTAATGTCTGTATTTCATGATCCTTTCAATTATAAATAAAACACCTACCAAACAACATACACTGTATGGTGTTGATTTATAAGTATATTTGTATTATTTACTCATGTTAGTGTCATGTTATATTCGACATAAGTTCTTTGCTGTACTCACAATGAATAGATATTCTTAATTGCCATTTTTAATAAAACTAAAAAAACTTTTGTTGTAGGTTTACATCAAAAGGAAACACTACTTAACATTGCGGATGTTGAATGACCGGCTGTTAGCATTTAACTATAATGCTCATGATTCTAAAAACAAACCTAGCCTGATAAAGGAATCTAAGTTGACTGATGACACGCGGAATCTAAGACAAAATGGTATGTGTGACCTTGGGCAATCCAAGATATTCTTATTGCATATTCCAATTTAACTGAGAAAGTAAATTATCATCAAACTATTGGCTCTCTTGAATGATGTCTACAATCTCAGCACTCCCTGTGGATGCCATCGATTTGTCTTCGGCGTTATAACATTAATGTGACAAGTAACTTACATTTACCTCTGAAGTTGAGGGGTTTTCCCAAGATACCTACTTCTCTACCTTAATATATATGCTAACATGTCAGTATTCTTATTGAATTGCATATTACAGTGATGTAATTTTTCAATTGCAGCCAGCCAGTACTGGTGCCTTTTACGAAAGCTGCCACTCATCATTGGTGATCTGATTCCAGAGGATGACTCTCACTGGCAACTCCTGCTATGTCTGCTTGGTATTGTCCACATTGTGCTGTCACCCAAGATCCAAGTGGACGTTTTGCCTTACCTGCAGACAGAAATATGTGAATTTCTTCGCTTGTATAAACAATTGTTTCCCAACCTAACAATAACCCCTAAGATGCACTACATGCTACATTATCGTAGGTTGATCAAAATGATTGGACCACTTTCGCAGCACTGGGTGATGAGATTCGAGGGAAAACATAAACTACTGAAGAAAACAATGACCATCACTGGAAATTTCATAAATAGTGCATACACAATGGCCAAAAGACATCAAATGCAGCAAGCAGTATCATTCCAAGACAAAAAGATGATGGGCATTGAAGTTTCGAATGAGCAACTTGTAAACTTAGAATCATTCCAACAAGAAGACATTCTTGTTGAAGCTGGAGTGCCTAGTACAGTTACTGTGGTACAGAAGGCTAATGTCTTTGGAACAGAGTATCAAAAAGGACAGGTACTCTGGATTGGATGGAATGATCAAGGATTTGAGGAGTTTGGTGAAGTTTGCCACATTTTGGTGTATCCTGCACAGGATAAAACCATGGTTCGTTTCGTTGTTACCTGCCTTTTCAATTTGGAATTTTGCGAACATTTCCATGCTTGGGAGTGCTGCCATTACAATCCACCAGT
>JARFOD010099288.1:0-12610 GCA_031763545.1 Mopalia muscosa
GCCCCCGGGAGAGCGCCAGGGTTACCACCAGGGGGAGCACCGGGACAGCACCAGGGAGAGCACCAGGGAGAGCGCCAGGGGAGAGCGCCAGGGATAGCACCAGGGAGAGCGCCAGGGATAGCACCAGGGAGAGCGCCAGGGAGAGCGCCAGGGATAGCACCAGGGAGAGCACCAGGAAGAGCACCAGGGAGAGCACCAGGGATAGCAGCAGGGTGAGCATCAGGGAGAGCACCAGGGAGAGCAGCAGGGAGAGAGCCAGGGAGAGAGCCAGGGAGAGCGCCAGGGAGAGCGCCAGGGAGAGCGCCATGGGAGAGCACCAAGGAGAGCACCAGGGCAACAGGAAGCTTCCTCCAAACTGGTTACTTTTTATAAGGAAAGTAATTTCAAAATGCTTATGTAGGGATTTTGTGAAATTTTACAATGGAACTTTTTTTCCCCACTTTAATAAGGATATTATGTTACTATTTCCTCTGCAGAGCAGGGCCTCTTTAGGTCATTATGAGGGTAAATATGGATGTGTAATTTTATGTCTAAAAATAGAACAGTAACATATATGCAGAGGAGGACTTTTCCTTTCGCGTCTATTAAGATTTACCTGATACTATTTTGGGTTTTCAACGGAACTATTAATTAAAGAGTAAAATTAGAGCCCTCCATTTCCGATTACCTTTATTGGTTGCTATAGCGATAAAGGTGAGATCTATAAATATTGATAGAGGCTTTTAGGTGCAGTTGTCTGACCACTTGACTACACGAGTGGACGCTCAGAAAAATGGCCCTAGGCTTTATTCTCCGGATAAGATAACTGACCGAGCAGATCTATATAACGAAAGGAGGCGAATACAAAGCATCACGCGTCACTACCTCTATGGCCATTCCATACCCATAATGCTGTTTTTATTCTACAAGAGAAGGGAAGTAATTGCTATTGAGCTGTGTAACGAGCTGACAATGGGAAATAATGAGAGGGCCTCTGGGGTGTTATATAACATCAAATTAACATCAGAGTAAACATAGCTTCATAAACCAAACTGAAATCTAATCAGTCAATTTTCTTAGGACAATTGAACACAGGTATGTGTGTTAAAAAAAGCCAGAATAACATGTCACTAATTTAATTGTGGTGAAAAAAAAATTCATCAACACAATTTTATCAACACAATGCCCTCTGACTAAATGTAGTTTGTTTGCAGAGTAGCAATGCTGTCTTTACTTAGCACTGGAGAAAGAGTAATTTTTTAACAGTACTAAAGCCTCACATGTTATCGTTGTGCCATGTCAATTATTCGGTGCACAACCATGGTATAACATAGTGTTTAATGCAGTACTTCAAGTTATTTCACTTATATGACTGCAATGTATTACAAAATAATTGACACTAGCATAACCAAGATATGAAGTGTTTAATTTTCCTCCAATGCTAAGTAAAGACAGTATTGCTATTTTTCCCAAAAATTGCTCTTAGCCACAGAGCCTATTATGTATTAAGTAAAATACCCTTCAGCACGGTGTAAAACACCATTTAATCAATTATCAGCTGAATCACAGAAATTTCCAAACAAATTGTATTGGAAAAATCACCAAATACATGTATAAAAAAGTCGGTCTTTCTGTATTAGCAATAAAGGCATCTAAACTCCAAATATCATGACATTAAAATTCCATAATCCGTTTAAATATTAACATATGATAAAATGTCACCAACATTTTTAGATCCTATAATGATCTGAGGAGCTCTAGATCAGAGAACAAACAGCTAATAAAATGTAATGAAAGACAGATTACGTAATGCATCAGGCTGATCCAAGAGTAAATCAATATTACAGAAAAGTGAAGCATGAGCTATATTTATTTTATCATAAGTTTCAAAGACTCAAGTAAGTTTCGACATCTTTGGATCTTTCTGAAATGTCAGAAGGCGTATTGAGTTTTTCATTAGATTAATTACGCGTAAAAAAATGTATATATATGAAACAGAATTGATTTGTTTGCTTGGTGTTCTACGCCATCAGTTAGATTATATTATTCAAACGACAGAGTACCAGGCCTTTGTCAGAGTGTGACAAACACTGAATGGGTAAAACTGACACTAAACTAGGACAAGATACAATAAAATCTCCATAAACATAACATCTTGGAATTTCAACAAGTGTGAATTTAACACTGCCAAGACATCACTAAGCTTCCTGATGCTTGAATAGTTCTAGTGGGGCGGAGGCAGTAGGACTTGATCAACCTTTATTCTAAATCCACCTGTCATTGGACAATGATTTCTGTAAAAGCATCAGATTTCTGTTAACTTGTAAAGTTTTGTGGGATGGAGGCAGGAGGGCTTGATCAGCCTTTATTCTAAACATGCCTGTTCTTGGACAATGATTTCTGTAAAAGCATCAGATTTCTGTTAACTTGTAAAGTTTAGTGGGACAGAGGCAGTAGGACTTGATCAGCCTTTATTCTAAACATTCCTGTTCTTGGACAATGATTTCTGTAAAAGCATCAGATTTCTGTTAACTTGTAAAGTTTTGTGGGACGGAAGCAGTAGGACTTGATCAACCTTTATTCTAAACATGCCTGTTCTTGGACAATGTTTTCTGTAAAAGCATCAGATTTCTGTTAACTTGTAAAGGTTAGTGGGACGGAGACAGTAGGACTTGATCAGTCTTTACTCTAAACATGCCTGTTCATGGACAAAGAATTCTATAAAAGCATCAGATTTCTGTTAACTTGTAAAGGTTAGTGGGACGGAGACAGTAGGACTTGATCAGTCTTTATTCTAAACATGCCTGTTATTGGACAATGATTTCTGTAAAAGCATTAGATTCCTGTTAACTTGTAAAGTTTAGTGGGACGGAGGCAGTAGGACTTGATCAACCTGTATTGTAAACATGTCCTTGGACAAAGATTTCTGTAAACGATTATCAAGTGTCTGTTGCCTAACTGGAAAATCTACAGGATTCTGAAGACAACTGTTACGACTCACCAAGAACCACTTGATCTACCTTCTTTCTAATCATCTTTATTTTTAGAAAATTATTAGTGCATATCAGGTTTGTGTGGCCATAACTGATATAACTCTAACAGGACGATGACAATTAAAACTGTAACCACTTATCATTTCAACGCCCTTTTTGGTTATCATGATGATGAATTCATTGTCCCAAGACCCTATGGCTGAGGGCAGTTTAAAAAAAAAAAAATAGCAATGCTATCTTTACTTAGCACTAGAGGAAGAATATATTTCCAACTTTATTTGTTTGTTTGTTTGATTGGTGTTTAAGTCGTACTCAAGGGTATTTCACTTATATGACAACGGAGTGTCCACTTCACACTGTACACTGCCTTATTACGGTGAAAAACCGAGAGAAAACCTAGTAAAAACCACCCCTGTGATTGCCGGAGCCACAACATGTGACTCGCTCATATACCTGATGGTCGAACTCGACTCGAACCGTGAACGGTAAATCTAAGCATGTTCAGTTCAGGAAGCGCACTCGCTACCACTGAGCCAGGGCCGCGGGCTATTTCCAACTTTAAGAAAACATTTCACATTTGATGGTTTCACAAGTGTCAATTATTGTTGGAATACACCGCTATCATATAAGTGAAATACTGTTACGCATGGCTCAAAACACTAATCAATCAATCAATCGATATTTGTCCTAAGACCCATTATCTGTTTCAGATAAAATAACTTTTTGTTGACAAAGGAATACTGTAGCCTACTTCTTTTAATAGCTTGTCAGTAACCACAGCAAGAAATTGTTTGTATTGGCAGATTATTGATTTAAGATTACAAAGACAACAACAAAGATTTCTGATAAAATACACAGTGGATTCCATTCTCGGAGCTTTTCGTTTTAAACTAATTAATATTACACAAAATATTTTATCATCTACAAAACCTATAATCATACAAACAATGCGTCTCTGGGTGACTCTTTGTTAAATAAAATCAGATATGATACGTGATTCTAATTGTCAACATCTACATGTACTTAACATGAGTTACTATCAAAAACACCTTTGTTTAATCATAACTACAAGTGAGGGTTGAATTTATTAGGGATTAACTGAAATAACACAGTTCTTAAGGTTATCTGACTTATATGAGGGCTTGAAGCCCAATGGGTGGAAACAAACACCCCCGACACCACTAGCAAAAACATGTTTAGGACAATTGCAAGACGTAAAACAATGACACTACCAAAAAGATCAACTTTGTGTTGCCCCAGAGCTCTGATAGTTCCAGGGAATTGAGTTTGTGTTGCCCCAGAGCTCTGAGAGTACCAGGGAAATGACTTTGTCTTGCCCCAAAGCTCCTAGAGTACCAGTGAAATGACTTTGTGTTGCCCCAAAGCTCCTGGAGTACCAGTGAAACAACTTTGTGTTGCACCAAAGCTGTTAGAGTACCAATGCAACGACTTCGTGTTGCCCCAGAGATCTTAGAGTACTTCATGTTGCCCCAAAGCTATTAGAGTACCAATGAAATGACTTTGTGTTGCCCCAAAGCTCCTAGAGTACCAGTGAATCGACTTTGTGTTTCCCCAAAGCTCCTAGAGTACCAGTGAAATGACTTCGTGTTGCCCCAAAGCTCATAGAGTACCAGGGAAACATGAAGCTCGCTCCAATCGCTCTCTTTAAGTTTCTTTGTTTGATTGGGGTTTAATGACATACTTAAGGTTATTTCACTCATATGAGAGGGTTTGTCCTGTTCAACAAGAAGATGGTGGACATTTTAAAAAGAGTACTAAAGGGCATTAATTTTGAGAGTTATTCTGAGACATTAAAATTATTTCATGAACTCTTTAAGTGCCTGAACCAGTAACATTTAAAACCATTTAAAATTTGCTTTTACTTTAATATAATCTTCTTACTATGACAGATAGAAATATTTCAAAACATTCAGCAGCATTTAGCATCAGGTATTTTTTTTTACCTGATAACAATACACACATATGTGTCTTTTATCATATAAATGATGTGGTTATCTAGAAATAAAAACTTTTCTTCAGTAAAATGCTTCATTGTTCCTGAACGTCGATCAATTCTAACATTTAAATTGTAAAGAACCGGGTTAGATTTTGATCAAGAATACAGTCACCATTTCAATTATGTGTCTAATTAAACATGTATATTACAACATAATGTTTGCTTGTTTGTTTGATTGGGGTTTACTGTTGTACTTAGGGGTATGCCAACAATATGACAATGGATTGTCCGCTTTACACAATTCCTTGCCTTATTACAATGGAAAACCAAGAGGAAACCTCACAAAAACCACCCCCCACAATTCCCAGAGCCACATCATACGACTCACTCATATACCACAGGGTTGAAAGATGGACACAACATCATGTAGTTTTTGTATTTAGTATTTGGCTATATTAAATATTTAACTTTTTTACTCTCGTATTTCCTATTACTTAATAAATACCTTATAAGACTCTGTCAGTTCAGATATATTGATTAGATGTGACATTTAAATGAAAATCTAATAGCAGATTTGCAAGCTTATTTTATAACATTTTTTACTCTCTCAAAGGATTCTATCTCACAATATGATGCATATTTATTCCTGCTTGCTATAGCCTACATGATCATGCAATACCATATTTTATGCGCTGATATTTTTTTTATAGCTATTTCCCTTGTCACAATGTGACATGCAATCACTAAATTAATTAACATTCTGTTGTTGTTGTCATGTGGGCTAAATGTTATCACTATTATCACACATAAAAATATAAAAGGTGAAAAGTTTTGCTCTGTTGAAAATAATTATCTTGAAGGATTGAGTACACTTACAGCAGTCTGCCCTTAGATAGCAGGTACACATCAAGAAACCTTTGGCCCAAACACTTGCCATTTTGTCAAGTCAATCATCAGTTTAGATGTTTCTTGTTTGTTATTTATTTGTTTGATTGGGGTTAAATGTTATACTCAAGGGTATTTCACTTAGATGGGACTGATTGTCCCTTGCACACAGCTCCTTACTCAAATACAATGGAAAACCGAGAGAAAACCTAGAAAAAACCACCCCCGATTGCCAGAGCAGCATTGTGTGACTCACTTATAAACCTGATTGTCCCAGACAGACTCAATCCCATGAACGGTACATCAAAGTAGGATTAAAGGCTAAATGATAAGCCACGGCTACAGCAAAGGACGATGGTCATTTTAAGAACAATAATTTGTTAATTTCAAATTTATAAATATGAAGCAAAACAACCCAAAATTAAAAAACATTTTATAGTGCCTGGCAATAGCAACTTAAATATTCTGTTGTGATAAACCTTTTTCAACTAAAGAAACATTTTTTTCAAGATTATTAGACTTAAATAGAATGTGTAAATTTTAATATTTTTTTAAAATTCATTAAGTAAAACAAAATTTAAAAATTTAAACTAATGACGGTTTGGAACTGAATATGTTCTGTGATAAAATGAGAAAGGTTTACTTCTAGAGGTTTCCAGTGGATATCAACTTAAGCCATACTGATATTCATAAATTAATGAAAAGGATGAATTTTTGAAGCCCATCATTCAGTGATTTTTTGCTTTGTACCTAAAAACCCAAGTTACATGTAGTTGAAAGTGGGTGTGTGAGACATCTTACGTGATGTACAACACATCGCGTGGTTAATGAGTGGCTTCTTTTTTGTCCTCTTGTAACCTTTCACTGGTTGTACTCCTCTAAACACTGATTCTCTGATACAAGATCTTCTTTCCACCTGGCGTGGGCAGAACAATGCTTAGGGCCCAATAAATCTATACATCTTTTCAAATTTCTCCGCTCAGTCGGTCTTTAATCCAGTACACGTCATCGATACACAGGCAGGTGGTTGGAGAGTAAGATGACACAATGGCCGATCTATAATACTGAGGGGATGATACAGACACTCAACACATGGTCACATCATACACTCTTGTAGAGAAGAACCCTTCTCCCTTTTGAATCCCTGAGTCAATACACGTAGAAATAAATGAAGAAACTAATTACAACTTGGCACGATATTGAGTAAAATGCATGAGTGCCCCACAGTACCAACACATACAAGACTATTGAACACCTAGAGTCATGAAGGAGACAAGTCCCTTTGCTATTGTTTCCTTCTTACAATTATTATAACAAGAGAGTTGTCAGATCTATTACTGATTACTATGTCTTTTAAAATGGACCTGTAACCTCAGTCAAGTGGTAATTAAAAGGCTGCTCCTCTCACCAGTAATATACATATAGGTCAAACGGGCATCATTTCTTGTGTTGAATTATGCTCTCTAATTTTATATATGAGCTATATCCATTTTATAATTGGATTTTAAACATTGGGTATTGCTTAAACTACAGTCAAATTCATCCACATGCCCATGTCTTGGGACACAAATATTGACATATCAAATATCAAGGGACCTACATGACAAGACCTTTAGAGTCGACTGTTTATAGTAGGTCTACCTTTGACAGTTCTCACATGTGGTAACCCACTATATACTCAGCAACAATTCATCAAACATCAAACAGCCATTCTGGCCAGAGTTATAAACTGCTAATCTACAATTCCACAGAGCAAAAAATGTATTGCTTTCTGCAAGATTTTCAAATCAGTCTAAATTCACAATGCTGTAGTGTTTTATTACCCCGTAAAACACAAAACAGTTGTTAACTGTGCCTCATAAACCTGAGTCTTAATGAATGACTTGAACCTGAGCGTCACATTGAAGGAGCATCAGCAGTCCAACGAGCAAACCACAGTCTTGGCTGCAGAACCTGGACCAATGAACAGTAAAGTGAATTAAGAGTTCATAAAATTTACAAACTGCTCAAACAATTACAATAAATATATCCACCTGTGTTGAAACATTTTCTAAAATCCGGGAAAAAAATATATCTCTTGTGTTAAAACATTGTCTAATAGCCGGGACATTTTTAAGTTGTTTCTATAAGAGTAGAGTATCGATGTATTTGCTTTGATCCAGGGACTAATTAATGGATTTTTTTTGCAACTTTGAAAGCACCTAACACATGTTCTTAAGTCATATGTTTTGTAATCTCTGGTACTAATATCAACAAATCATTACCAAGAGTTGTTCCCCTTCTTTAGCTAAGTTTCACTTTTATGATCAAACCTTATTCTTGAATGTCTCTGGCAGCAATCAATAACAATATAAAATAGATGTAAATAGATCAATTTGTTTGATTGGTCAAACTCAAAGAGATGTAACTTTATATATGAGAACAGAGTTTTCATTTTGGGGGTACTGTTGGGGAGAACCGGGTTTCCTCATGGTTATGCAAACTTAATTTGAGAAGACAGATTTACAGGTTAGATGTAAATAGATCAATTTGTTTGATTGGTCAAACTCAAAGAGATGTAACTTTATATATGAGAACAGAGTTTCCATTTGGGGGTACTGTTGGGGAGAACCGGGTTTCCTCAGGGTTATGCAAACTTAATTTGAGAAGACAGATTTACAGGTTTCCCAAATTGTTTGCGCTGGTCAAATTTTTAAACATTTTCCACTCATTTTGAAAAATTTTGTCATCTGATTATCAACAAAGACTGTATTTTAAAGCAATTTTGCTCCATTATCCATGTAGGCACATTTTTTTGTGTATTTAAAAAATCACAAAACCAGGGGAAAATCCAAATGTTAGATTATGCTGGAAAAGATTACAGCACAGGCCTGATAATTATATAGTTTTGTGTTGTTTTACACAATGCAAACTATGTTCTATAAATTGGATATCCTGTTAACAACAAGGGCAGCAACTCCTCCTACACTGAGAATATGTCAGATATTTCAAGATTGTTCAAATCACATATTATGATACATTATAACCCAATTAAGTTAAAGGTATTCAAAAATGGGTTTTAAATCAGATTTAAAAACCTGAATTAGAAAGATAATACTTTAAACTGACTGTAAAATAAATCCTGTATTTTTCTGTAGCTTAGAATTACTTTTGTCCACTTACAAACTTGTGACTTTTCATACAAGTTATTTGAGCTGTGACATAGGCAGGGGAAACTCCATTTGGAACAATCTGTGCCAGATAATGGCGAGTCAGTGGCAGATAATGACGACTCCATACCGGAGATACACGAAGATTTGCTAGATAATGAGAAATTACAAAATGGCGGTCAGGCTTCTATAGATACCAGCCACTTGGTGAATTCCCCTGGTGATGTCAATCGAGAATCACAAATGACTGTTAATGAAAGTCACAGGTTCGAATCCCAATTTCTCCACATTTATAACAATTTTTTTTAATGAAACAAATTGCAAATTGTTCAGTTAATATTGAATTTTTATACGTTTCTAGGTATCAACCATTTGGGAATACCTTTAAAGGTTTATTTGCACTGTTCTTTAGTTATTGTATTAATAATTACCACATACTTCTGGATAAGTTATTTACTCACATGTAAATAATGTTGGATTAAAATCAACCAGAATTTTTATTAATTTTTTTTTTTACAGCTTGCAAATAATTAGTTTTCGACATAGTATAAACCTTCACAATGCAGCCTATTGTTGAAAATACCTACCTGTGGTAATATCAGGCCTGTGCTTTTATGGATAACAAACTGATTAGAGTCTACCCATGGTAATGCAATCCTGTTTTATGAGGACTTATTTATAGGTTTCCCAAATCGTTTGCAGTGTTCATCTAAATTTGCATTTTGCTACTGATTTTGACAAATTTGGTCAATCTGCTCATCATTGAATTTTGTACTCCACAGTAATTTTGTTTTATTTTATAAATGCACATTTATTTATTTACAAAAAATGCCAGTGTTAGGTTATCTCCCACAAGGTTCTGCTGTAAAAGATTACAACCCAGGCCTGAATGAAGCCTTCAAAACAACCAATAATTGGTCAAATTCAAAAAATTTATGGACATTTCACAAAATTCTCTGAAGATTTCATGCTCTAGATATAAAAATATTGAAATATAGGTTTATCTTGTATCAATAAAACAAACAATCTATTCCATGTAAAGGGAGAGCAGTACGCAAATCTTAATACACAAAGGACAAGAGTTATCTCCCTGGAGAGCTCCATACAAGTAAAATAAAATTATAAATATAGTCCATCAATACATAAGAAAGAATCAGATGGTCCACTGTTTGAGTGGGACTTTACAATGTACTTAAGGTTATTTCACTTATATTGCAGCATCTCACACTAATGGGTGGTAGAAACCACCCCTGACACCATGCAGTGGCAACAAACAAATACAAGACAATCAGAAGACACAAGATAATGGTCAGCACGGATCGGCTTTGTGTTGCCTCTTTACCCTGTAAGCATCAGGGCCACAAGTAACCGCACCGATTCAACTTTGATGGTGATATTTTAAAAGCAATATTGTACAAAAAACAAATTGTACTTTTTTCAATACCAGTCTTTGTCCATATTATGATCACACTTTAAAAATGAAAGTGAAAAGTGAAGAGTGAAAAAAAAAGCAAAAATTACAAAAACAATTCTTTTCAAATTAAAAATGTAATTTAAATAAAATATCTACTATAAACAAAGAAACTTTAGTTACCTGCGTGTAGCTGAGCTGCTGTCTATTGATGATACGTCTAGGGAATGGTTCACGGAATGTTCAGGAAAACCATTATGTACTGGGACAGGAGTAGGTGGACTACAACAACAACACCTCTTAATGAACAACAATAATAAAATACCTGGTAAGCGATCAAGGGTTATTAAATGCAGAGTGTTAAATCAGTGGGCAAATGTATACTAGTTAAATATCATATCCTGTTGAATAAGTAACAATACAGTTATTTACAATAATCAACATAAAACACTAAATCTTAATTCCTTTCCTTTTGAAAGTATTTTTTGTTTGTTTGTTTGTTTGATTAGTGTTTAACGTCGTACTTAAGGGTATTTCACTTATATGACGACGCGCCAGCCCAATGGGTGAAGTAAACCACCCTCGCCACCACTAGGACAATCAAAATAGTTATAAACTAATACATGGATAATAAACTAAGATAACTTGAATCTTATCCCTATTTTTAATACTTTACAAACAATGTCAACCTAACCCGCAAAACACAAAAACAACAACTTACACAATATGTGTCAGATCTATAGTTTTCTCAGGCTGGTCAGGAAAATGTGGATGTTTTGTGTTGCCATGGTGACCTCGACCAGGTACACAACTGATGGTCTTCTTTAAGGAATGTCCTATCTGTTTAGCATGAGATTTCTGTAAACAATTAAAATATAAGAACATCTTTTTAAAATCATGGCATTGCATATCTACCCGGTATATACACAATGATCCCTGTGAAGGCAACCAAAATTTTCTTAAAATACACTTAAAATATGTATAGCTGAATCATTGATTCCCTTTTCAACTTATTTCCCTAAGGAAACAAAAAATCCAGTTTGTAAATGTGTGTATATTTCCAAATACTTACTACAGTGACATTAGGTCTGATGGACTAGCCTTTACCTTTGGAGGATGCCCCCCCTCCCCCCCCACCCACCCACATATGTCATATTTTATAAACCCGACATAGACTTATAAACCTATGCATTCTTACAGGAAACTGCACAATACATAGATACAATAAATATGTCAAATTGTAGTCATTTATTGAGAAAAGAAAATGGAATGCCAAATGATTAGTTTGTTTGATTTGGGTTTTACCTCATACTCAAGGGTAATTCACTTATATGGCGACAGAATGTCCTTTCCACGTTGTAATTTGCTTTATTAGAGGAAACCCAATAAAAACCACTCCCGTCACTCACTCATATACGTAATGGTCCAATGCCAGAAGGAAAAAATACATGATGTGGTGAGAAGGATTGATAAAATTAATACTAAATTTAAGCACACTTATTATCACATAGCATAAACACACTTTGCATGGACAATTTGAACAAATACGGCTGGTATGAGGGGAATCAAATTCAATGGCTACATTAGATGAGGTTTTTCTGGATTGTTTGTTTGTTTGATGGGGTTTAACAATGTACTCAAGGGTATTTCATTTATATAACTACGGAAGGTCCACTTCACCTTGCCTTATTACTATGGAAAACCGACAAAAACCACCCCCGTGATTGCCGAAGCCACAACATGTGACTCGCTCACATACATGATGGTGGACAGGTGGACTCCATCCAGTGAGGCTTTTCTCAAAGAGGAATGGTTTAAAAGTAACATATAAAGAATTACATGCAATGGCAAGTAATTTTGTGGAGTGGAGTCATTTATTTCAATCAGCCCTGTGCCTTCAATGGTCGTTGCTTTCTTTTTCTGTTCTATTCTTCGCATATTGTGAGGTAGATTCCTGAGCCAAGTTTCTCAAAGCCTCCTTACACTCAAGGGACTTTAAATACTTAAGGTGATGATTAAGAGAAAAATAAAGCCCCCTTAGACCTTAAGGTAAGAGGGCTTTGTGAAGAGAATGGTCTACTCAGTGAAGATCTAAAGGGAAAACTTAGTTAACTTAGCTTAAGGCACGAGTATGTCCATTGGGGCAGGAAATAAATTAGACCCTTTTGCCTGACACAAAAGCACATAAATTATATATTTTTGGAAAGCTCATGACCTGCGCTATTAGAATCTCTCA
>JARFOD010099299.1:0-16708 GCA_031763545.1 Mopalia muscosa
TGCTTCCCGTTACCCTTTAACACCAGGGCAACAGGAAGCAACCTCTTTTCTCGCCTCTTACGATCGACCGAGGTCGCCGAGGGAGTATTCTGCAGGGCCTTGGCCCACCCGCTCCCTCACGGGGACGAAATATACTGAAGGGCTGAGTAAATTGTATGTGGACATACGTTTTGTGTTTATTTTTCATTTGGCTAATTGACTGCTGGTCTATGGCTTACTGAAGGGTATTTCACTTAAATGATGACAAATTGTCCACTTTCTAATCTGCATTACTAAAATATATTGGACAACTTCATAAAGAACTCAACCAAGCAATAGCATGAGACATAGTTCATGTCCACTAGGAGACGTGTATCATTTGTTTGTATGTTTGATTGGGGTTTACTACCATACTTAAAGTTGTTTCACTAACATGATGGCGTGCCAGAGCAAAGGTCGAAGGAAACTACTGGTTAACAAACAAACAAAGGACAAATACAGAATGTAATACAATGCGAATACGACCACAAACAAATAAGATTCATATTTCCCATTAGCCTTGAAAGCCCCGCCCCCCAGGTCACTACCTCTACCATGTGTATCATGCATTGAAGTAAGGTCAGCAGCCATACAAACAAACCACTAAGAATCGGTGGTAGACCCTGTGCTTTATGACTTTGTGGAGTCGGTATGGATTCATACGATGCATAGGTACTAACTTATCCATTTAAAATTGTTGTAATATAACCGTATCAAAATGCTGTCTCAACCCCAAAAATACAAACACCACCACAACAACAATTAACACTGACAACAAAACATAACAATACTTATTCCCAATATAAAAAGAAATAGATGGTATGTTTGTTTTTTATCATGACATGCATACAATGATGAAACGTTATAACTTAATCAATGGAACAGCATGCTAGTAAAACAAGTAAGAATGAACCAGCTATTTTCCCAACTGCAGCCAACAATTCATGAGTTGAAATTGCAACAAAGCAAACAATTCAATTCAACAATATATTTATACCAAATTATGTTCATTTTCAGTATTTTGTTTTACTGTCAATAATTTCCAGATATTAGTTCACAATATATTCTTTTCAAGCTTATTTGGACATTTTAAATTGAAACCAGTCCAATCTTTCATAAAATAATTTCTCTACAAGTCAACTAGTACTACTAATGACAATAAAAATTAGTTCAGAGACATAGAAAGTTATAAGTCTGATATTGGCCAAATCACTGCCATTCAAAGAACACTGATGTTAAAAGTCACTTCTTTTCTCAATAAAATGGTAATAGTCCAATGGTTCTACAGATAATATAAACATTATTAGGGACATGAAGAATTATTATCCTTAGCAAGTGATTGAAAATGCAATCAGATCAACCACAAGCATTTGGTTCTAAATTTAACTTATATTTTAAATATTTTACCATCATTTCAGTATTATCCTGAATGGTAATTTTCAAAAGAAATAAGCTACCAATGAAGTGCAAAAAGCAGCTTATACATAACTTTTATTCCTCTGAGGTCTAAGAACCCCAGAGCAACAGGAAGCCACCTCCAAACTGACTGTTTCAAGCATTTTAACTATTTAAGACTTTCAGTTTATAAATTTCATAAGTTGGGGTCACAGATACTTGAAATCATGTTTGCGAAAGTTAATAAAGAAAATTCCTAAACCTATGTAACAATTTTCCTACACCTCTCAGCTCCCAACAAACTTTTTAGTAAAATATTGATTATGAAATGATGAAATAACTGACAAGCATCTAGTTGCTGAAAGGATTGTTGCCCCCGTCGTGGCAGAGGTTGAAAATCTCTACAAAGTGGTAGATTTAAACGAAGAGACCACTTGTTATAATACTTTGAGCAACTCCCCTCAAGCAGGGTCGTCTTACAAGTGGCTTGGACCTCTGAGCAAAGTAAAATATAAGTACTTCTAAACCAATTACAAGTACCTATTTTTCTCCTGCTTCCCAAATAGAATAAGTCCAGTTTTCCCAAGCTATAAGACGACCCTGAACCCCAGCAGACTAACACTAGCTCCAACTACCAACAAACTGAACAACAAGCATGGTGGGATAGGCTTACCCTGGGTCACCTACAGCACAGGGAACAGGTGCTATCCCCGGGCCGACCGTGGCACGCCTGACAGCTACAGTCATCAGGCTCGGACGACGCGGTACTAAAACATCCCACAATTAGCAATCGTTAAGACTTTACTCACTGCTTTTATTATCCATCAATACATAACTCAAACAGAATAAAAACATGAACTGTCTGTGTAGAGATTGGGTTTAAAGTTGGACCCAAGCATGGTATTAGCCAGAAATCAAGAATAGGGTGTCTCAAATCACAATTGTTTTTACAGAAACAGAGTGTCTCATTTACTGTTCCCCTATCATTCCCATGTTAAATTTCCCTGCAACAGGGTGTCTCAAATGGCTTCATTGGTGTCTCAAAGACACCAAGACACCCCTCAGGCTAACACTATGTACCCAATGGTATATCACTGATATCAAGTATTGTCAACTTTATATTCTACCATATTTAAACATGGTAGGTAACCTATAAGCGGACGCAGGAGATACCTTGAGGGACTCCCCCATAAAACCTAATGGGACATCAAAGTGGGATCAGTAGTCTGACCCACTAACCACTGAGATGTCAGCCATAAAAAGTCAACTATTACCTACAAGTGTCTTCAAGATAATCAACAAAACATCTGCCATTATGGGCTCAAAATACATGTTCCAAGAAAATCCTCAGAGATGTGTAAACACATAGTCTTAGTTAGACATTTTTGACAGGCAGATTTCTAAAAATGGTTTAAATGAGAGATAGAAATTTGAACTTTAACATGGGAAAGATAGGAAAATGGAAAATTTGGAACGGCAAAATTCCTCAATATAGGGATTTAAAGGGCAAAAGGGGATTTCCAAATCCTAGTTAAGACACTGTAATTATGGAAACTAACCAAAACTCATTCATAAACATTTCATTGTACTTACTTCGAAACTCTGAATAGCTTTTTGGATTTCTGTAACCAGCTGTGATCATGAACTTTAGCCTTGGATTTTGATTTTTCATCTGAAGGTTGAGGTGAGATGTTCCCCTCATCGCTGTGGGCTGATTGGGGTTTGGGAGAGGGTTGGTGGGCACAGGCACTGGGTAATTTGACTGGATCACTTTTCCTGAAGTCAACACGATCATGGTCTTGGTCTTTACTTAGATGTAAACTAACACCGAGATCAAATGACATAGCTTGTTGACACAGTGTCCCTATTGTGCCACGTAACCCTTTACCTGACTTGTCCCCAGATTTCCCACTGGGAGGCAATTTTTGAGCACTAGACTTTTTAGAGAAAAGACTCCTCTTTAATCGAGGAGAGGTTGGACTTTTACTGGTCCTTGAAGTTTGAGCATTTTCTGAATCATCAATATTTTTCTCCAAAACTTCTATCTCAGCAGAAGTACTTTGTGGTTGAGTTTTTTTGGTGGTTTGAGATGGTGATGATTGCTCCGGAAGAAACTGAGCAGTTTCTGAAGTTCTAGCTTTGGTTTGTTCTTCAGGAATGACGGTGGTCAAATGTGATGGAGCCGTGGAATGCTCAGGTGAATGACCCGATGATGTGCTTGTAGGATATGGTGTGTCTATGGGGTATGGTAATGAACATGTTATGCTTATAGCTGAATCTGGCTTATAGGGGACAGGCTGACTCAAGCCAACAAAACGTCCACGCGATGTTGGTGGTGATCTGGGTGATGTTGGGGATAAAGTCCCCAGAATCGGTCTCTCGTACACACCAATTATATCCCTTCTTAAAGCACCTGGGCTGGTTGTTTGTGGGTACAAAGCACGAACCACGGGGGGAGAACAACTCGAGCTAGCACTCCGAGGTTTGTGTACAAATCTAGCTCGGCTACGAGAGGGAGAGGTGGGCAAACCTCTCTCAGGTGACGACCTCGAGCTTCCACCATTGAATGCCTCGGTTAATGTCTTTACCTGACCATCATTTGTTAGATCCTTTAAAGGGGCAAGAGCTCGCGAATGTTCATGTTCAGTATTTGTGGACAGTTTCCTTACAATATGTTGAACAAACTCTGAATGGGTATGGGGTGATTCACATCTTTGTACATGATGAACTCGTGGACTGGTTCCAGAACGAGGGCTGCTGTCTTTAGAGCTAACCTTTCGTTCTGGTGTAGTCTCGCGAGAAAGTCTATGAACCATGGTTTGAACATAGCTCACTTCAGACACATTCTCCTTATTGTTAGATCGAGTACTACTCGTATTTTCTTCAGACTGAGTCCTTTGTGTCATGGCCTCCAGTCTGTGAATGTGACCACGTGAGGAGAGTGACCTCCCCTTTGTTTTCTGACTTTCCTGTAGGAGTTCACAGGCAGGTTTAAGTGTCCTCACAGGGGACACCATACCAACATGAGGTAAAATGGTAGGGCTGGGAGATTTCCTTCCTACTACAGAGACATGCTTAGGTTCCTCTAAAGAGGACTGTTTCTCAAATTTAGATATCATATCAAAAATTGGCTTGTGTGGTTCAGATTCTTTCTCAACCTGCTGGTGAACATCGGGACGTGACTGAGACGAACGGGGCAAACCACCAGGGGCACTTTTAGCATTAGAGTCTAACTCCTGAGACTGTTTGAGCAATTCCATAGAGGACACTGGAATTTGTAAATTTGGATCAGAAGTTACATACATGCTTCTGCGACCATTTTGAGAGGCATCTAAAGCTTGTTCTTGGGCAGCCATCCTGTGACGGCTACTTCTAGGGGGCGTTGCTGGTAAGTGAGCAAGGTCTGAACTAGTATGTTTTTGTTGACTTAATTTCTCTTCTGCCCTCAATCTCCTAGTTTGACGAGAGCGAATCACAGGACTGGGAGGTAAACCAGTTATTATAGCTTCACTAGAACCTTGAGGTGATAAATTCTGCGAACCCATATCTACAGCCTGCATCTTTTCAAGTCTCGGTTTCTCACTGGTTTTCTTATACTCTGGAATCACAAGAGTTGGAATTTTAGGTTCACGTTTCAGCCACTCTGAAAGTTTTTCACCTTTTTGGAGTTTAGAATGAAGTTGAGATGAACTATAGATGACATGAGATGGAATAGGTGTAGATGGTGCTGCAGACTCCAATACTGAAATACTACTTTCCTTTTTCAACCTGGCTGACTGAGACAGCATTCGTGAAGTGCTGTCTTGATGAAGTTTAGCAGGCTGAGTTAAAACTACTGTCTTTGGTTGATCAGATTTTTCCTGGTGAACTGATTCCGATGCTGATTGAGCAAATAATGGTACTGCTTCAGCAGATTCATATTGAAGATGTGGACACTCCAATGTCTCGCTGGGCATTTCAAGCAATGTTGTTTGATCTAAAGCAGGATGTATCACAGAAACTGGTAATGGGATATTAGATTCATCCAAATCCACATAATCTCCATGAGATTCAGATGGTTCTAAAACTAATTGTTGTGTTTCCGATGGATAATCAAGCGTAACTGCACTTTGTTCTGTAGTTATTTCACATGAATGTTCACTTTGTATAGAAGCTAATGCGTGTTCAGTCAATGTAGTCCTTTGCACATTTTCTGCCTCACCAAAAGATAATTTTTGTTCTGTCATTTTGTGGGATTCTTCTGAATCAGATTTAATATCACTTGAGTCTGAATGCTCTGACAACGCTTCTAATGAGTCCACTTTAACAGACTTGTCATGCTTTATTTTTGCAGGCGGAACTGGCAGTAGTTTTAAAACAGGTATGCTAATTGTGTCCTTTACAGGGACATCTAATGATATTGAGGAAGGCGAGGATGAAACTCGATGATCTGCAGGTAGCATTTCAACTGAGTCTGAAGTAGGCAGGGAAGCGATGAATGGGTCATCACTGGTACTTCCCGTGTCCCCAGATTTGGCAGAACTTAACTCTGTGGAGTCAGCTGATGTTGTACTGCTTCTGGCATGTCCTTCAAATGGGAAAAATACATCCAAGGTATGCTCCCTGCCTTCATCTACAACACAAAAAAAATTCCCAGTTATATTGATCAGGGTTGAAAGTAGTACTCAAGGGTAATTGAAACAGAATGTCCATTTGACCCTATATATTAATTTTAAAAATGTGAAAAAAAAAGGTGTTTGTTTGTTTGATTGGGGTTTAATGTCGTACTCAAGGGTATTTGACTTATATGGGCGTGGGCAACATGAAGCTCCCTCCAACCACCCTTGAAATCTCATAAAAAAACATCATTGTGATTGCCGGAGTCACAGTTGAACCGTCACCGTTAAATCATGACAGTGGGTCCTCAATTGTACTAGATGAATTGATTTGTCAAACTTATACATCATCAAATAAAATACCTTCATGAAATGAAAATACAGGTTTATTGACAGTTTGGGGCAAATTTTTTAGCTTACTGCTATGATTCAATTCTTCCACGATTTTTATTATTATTTGTATGGGACAGATGATTTTCTGGCAGCCTTATATAAGCCATTGGATACTTTATCTGGATTACCTAGACTGCCTTGGAGGTTCTGTTAAAACGTACCTCCTTCTAAAGGACTTCTAGGTGACCTTTCCCCAGTTTCTGTTGACTCATACTGTAAAGGTTCATTTAAACTTAGGAATCTTTCTAAATCTGGTTTGCTGACCGCACCACTTGACCCAGACTGAAGATATAATTAGAATAATACACATACAAAAATAAAGCCAAAGAATTCTGACAGAACTTCATGCAAGACAACATGAATATCAATGTAAGGGTACAGACATGGACACTGCTCTAGGACTGAATTCATTCACATAGAAATGAAGAATGATCCCATTAACAAACACATTAATAAACGAAGAGATCAGAGAATAGTGATGTTGGGTCGACACTGATGCTCATTTGGTACAAAGACGAAAATTTACCTGGTTTCGAAGAGTTCAATGTTATTTTTATATGCCTTTATGAAATGCTTATTAAAAAAGGTTTAACGAGTAGAACCATATTGGCAATCCTGATAGATTGTTGTTTTATCCCTTGCTAAACAATTGATCCTTGCTCAACCAGGAAATGTGAAGTGTCTTGCTCTTTTGAAAGAGAGATCCTTATCCACGGATAAGTCATGTTAACAGTAACAGTTCAAAGAGTAAAACGTTACTAGGCTGTCAATTTTTATTTTACATTCAACATAGAATTACAAGCATTGTATTTATAGAAATTTACTTTACCAGCGAGACACTTGTTAATTAAGTTCAGACTCCTAAGTTTGAAGCTCACCTCAACTTTTTCTTCCAAGTCATCTATATCACTATATGTACTAGATCTCTTCAATGACCGTTGTTTGGATTCCTTATAATGCGTGAGTTCTGTTTCTCGGCGAGTGATATCCACTTGTAACAACAGGTTTGTGACCTCTTGTAGCAACAACTGGCGCTTCAGATCCATTATCTCCTTATTCCGTTCCAGGTGACTTAATCGTAAATTGTTCATCTAATAGGGGAAAAAAATTTGGAAATGCAACGTCACATTAAAAATTGGACAATAAAATGTGACAGTCCTAAAATTCTCCAGTAGATTAGTGGTACTAGCTACTTGTAACCAGAGTGTCACTGTCTGAGAGTGGTACCCAAATGTATAGCATGACAGGGTAGCTTGTAACACTAGCACAACTATAAAATATGAACTGTTTTGCTGTGATGAAAAATTAATGGTCCACCAGTGCTAAGTAAAGATAATATGACTTATATAGGCTTGGAACATACTGTCCTTTTAATACAATATACCTTTTAATACCTTTTAAGACAATAATAAGCACAAATGTTAAAATGGTGACAACGAAAAGAACCATGCATATAGCTCTATCAAAATGACATACCTGAACTTGAAGTTGCATAGCATGACTGTACAACTTCTCAAAATCGTGCATCATGGAAGATCGTTTGGAGGCCTCTTCTACAATTATAATAAACAAATAATACCTAAGAAAGAGTAAAACAGCTCTGAAAAAATTAAAGAAATATCGTATGTGAATTTCATTGTATGAATAACACAGATAGCAAATGTAATAAGCAAAGGGCAGACTTGATTTCAATATTGCTTCTTGATTGAACTCAACCAGGTTCAACTTGTCTGTTTGATTGATTGGGGTTTAAAGCCAGACTCAACTTATCTGAGACACATAAGTATTGCATTTATGTCTAATTATGTGATTTAAACAAAAAAAAATTATTATTAATTTAATGTGAGGAAATTAACTTTTATTTCAGAGGATAATTTGTGTAATGATGACAAAACCCAGTATGTGTTGATATCTTTTTCAGTTGTGTGGTCAAAATATCCATCACCTCACTTAAACCAATATGCAGCCCTAAGTTGTCTCATTTAAAAACATACCGGTATGGGAGACTTTGGTCAGCATGGACTTCATCTGATCAACAAGTTCCATTAACTGAACGCCTACAGCTTCTTCTCCCTCTATACTCTGAAATTTACAGATCTGTTCATCGATGGAAGGAAGAGAAAAGACAGAGACAATAGTAAGCATAAGGAAAGCGGACAGTCACTCACTCATGCAGCCACCAGGGAAACAGGGTAAAAGGGGAGATAATTCTGTATATTTATAGATACAGTTGACCGAGGACCCCAGTTCAGACAATGACATATGTTATTTTCAACTCATTAACATTTACAATATAGATCACTACTTATTTTATCAATTAATCGAATTTAAATTTACCACAAGTGATAAGAATTATTTCATTTCTATTAAAGCTCTTGTTCTTGAATAAAATCAAATCCATGTCTGTTAATCAGGATATTTAAACTTTTTTAACAAATTTTTTCAGGAAGGTATGTTATGACGGGGATACAAGCACAGCTTCATATACAAAATATTATTTACACAGCTCATAACACAACCCTTTACAACATGAAATTTATTTTTGTTTTATTAATGTTCAGATTACCAGTGAGATTTGTATTGATTTATCCACATTTATTTTACTTATATTTTTATTTGTAATATTTTAAGAAGATTTGATCAAGAGAGAACCCTTGACACAACAGAATACCTTAACGATAACCTTTTTTATGTTATGTTAAATGCTTATAAAATTTAACTTTAATATAAAACATGTTAATATACATTCATGCAGTAAGAATAAAAGGAAATAATAAGTGGTGCAAGGAACAAAGAATAGTACAACAGGGTATAACATAAAGAGGACGGTTAGGAAACTGGACCACAGGAAAGTTTATGATGTCAAATTTGTCAGTGAATAAAATTATATTAAATAAACTGACAAATAAAACATACTGGTTGGAAAATTAGTAAATACATAGCAAAAAAACAAACAAACTAAAACAGAAGTTTATGTAAGTACCAAATAGAAATGAAAGTGTTTAACAGTAAATAATATTTAGTCAAGTAAACAAATAATAAACATGGGTATAAATTGAATCTATAAACTGAAATAGTGTCAAAATAAACAAAAACTCTAAAGTTGCCTATAAAACAGGCACTCATTCATTCTAACCATGGTTGGTAGATCACAAAATGTTAACAGGGGTCCATAGATGTCCAAGACTTTTGTGTCACATTTAATTTTTTTTTTTTAATGCCAAACTCTTAATTTTTATCATACTTAAACATCAGAAATGATGTCTCAATTAAGTTAGTTCTCCAGCTTTACTACTCATTTAAGGGAGTTAAACTGGACTTCTATTAAACCCCTGGTTGACTTTAGAATGAAACAATAACATGATGTTAAATTTGATATTTTTTTAAAACTGAGAATCTAATCTAGAAGCGTAAACGAATTGAAAGAGACCTGTGATATGCCATGTCCCATATTCCAAAAGCTACTTAAATATAATATCTTAAAGATAAGAAAAGTACCATCATTTCTCTTTACCCTTTGTCATGCAAAATAACGGGTTACAAGTGAAATTTTGAAAATGGAACCGAACTATTTCACATTTAAACATTTTCATTCAAAAATGAACAACAACATTTGAATTAAAGTAAATATATATTTGTTTTTAATTAAGTAGCTTCGTGTGTCCTGTAAGAGCAGACATGCCCATACCATAATGCAAAACAAAAAAATTTGAAAAATAAAATCTAACTATATCATTCAAAAGTCAGCTATATTTTACATTTGCAAAGCTGGTTTGTAGGCTAACAACTATATGTCAACCATCTGTCAGTTTCCAGTAATAAAATCATATAAAATAAAATCAGCAATAAAATCATACTCATCAAAGCAGAGTAACAACTTGCGAACAACACAGCGAATTCCTTATTGACATAACCTTTTGGTGTATTCAACGAAACTCTCATCGGTTTTTTTCTGGGTTGTTACTTTGCTCTATAATGTTAAGTTTTTCAGTAGTAGACAACACGCCCATACTTACAGCAGCACTTTCCATAGACAACACCACCCGGTCTCCAAACGTCTCCAGTTCTTGTATTTTACCCTCCAAATCAGTCAAAGAGACTTGAGGCAGGGGTTGTTCCCCTTGTTGTAAGGTATCCATCTCTTTTCTGTATGTTACTGGAAAACAGTCAAAGAATATATGTGTCATTACTATAACTCAATTATACTGCAATAAATGTCACTTTATATATGAATGATTATCTGAAAACATAATAATTGGTGAATGATTTTAGAAACATGTGTATTGGAAATAGTGTATATGCATGGCTCCTATCATATTTAGTCAAATTTAATATTGATGACTCCCAACAAACTTATAGTAGGACACTGTAATAGTGTAGAAAGCCAGTCACTATTCCAAACATATGCCTTTATTCTGTTAATCGTCAATAAGAAATGAAAAGTCAGTTGTGACTTACCCGTAGCTTCACTGTGACTATCCTTCATCACCAGTAGTTTTTCATTCAGATTATGCACTTCTAATTGAGCCTTCATATATTCCTTCTCCTTCTTCCTCAACTCTTCCATTAAACTCACATTCGCTTTCTCTAAACTGAATAATATAAAAGGGGAAATATTATACAAAAGTTGTTAGCTTTTTGTTGATAAAAGGGAAAAAGCAGTATAACAATTCTAGATGGACCAAATATGAAGGCTATTTTGTTAATGAATAATAATGAAAACCTCATTTTTTTAAACCTCCCTTGTTTTATTGACCATACCTTGTAATGTTGATGGATGTAAGCCCCTCTTCTACAACGCTACTGGAACTTTCCTCAGCTTCAGTTGGTGGAAGAGAGGACTCGTCTGACAATTGTCTTTCTAAATCCCCGCTTGTTTCCTCCATAGAAAACTCAGGAGCTTGCTTCTGAGTTGGGGATACTGGAGGACTAAGTTGGTCCGTATCAGAACTCTCCGCCTTTAGCCTCCCTCGTCGTCCAATGGAATGTCTAGAATAATGAGCTTCACCGTGGTACATCTCGTCAGCAAGTTCTAAACTCCGCTTCTGTATCTCTAAGTAGAGTGAGGTGGACGCCTCCTGTGACATACCTTTCCTCACCTCCCACTCATGCAACTTACGAGCAAACTCTGCTGTGACTTTGTACTCACTCAATGGTCCTAATATTGGGTGCTTTAGCTTAGTTTCAATATCAGCCTGACTTAATCTACCTTTCATTTTTTCTATCTTTGCCTCTTTTTCTAAAGCTTTTAATCGTTCTTTTTCCAGTCTTATTTTCTCTCTTTCTAATTTTTGAACTTCTTTCTCAACTCTGTGGATTTCTCTTTCCCGTTGTCGATAAAATTTCTCCTTTTCTTTTTCACTTTTAGATTTTTTAACTTTTCTATCTTCTTTTTTCTTGGTAGAAGCAGTACCTTTCCTCTCCATGGCCGGACTTGTATCTCTCCTGTATTTGATTTTTTCCCATTCCTGTAATTTTCTATTAAAGCTTTCTGTAAGATTCCTCTGTATATCATCCACATTTACCGATTGCCATGGTGATTCTGTGGGGGTCATGGCTCTTTCAGGGGTTCCCTCTTTGGATCTAGCTTCTTTACTTTTAGCTGGGGATATCGAGCCTACAAATTTTAAATGTATTTATTCATTTACATTCAGTGATACAATTTTGACAACCCTCACACTTAATACCCTTGCTTCTAGACAAATATGAAGCTTAACCAATATGGATAAAGACCAGTCAAATAATGACGGCAAGGCAGCAATATTGAAATGTGTAATGTACAAATATAGTGGACAAACCAATACGGATAAAGACCAGTCAAACAATGGCAGGAAGGCAGCAATATTGAAATGTGTAATGTACAAATATAGTGGACAAACCAATACGGATAAAGACCAGTCAAACATGACAGCAAGGTAGCAATATTGAAATGTGTAATGTACAAATATAGTGGACAAACCAATACGGATAAAGACCAGTCAAACATGACGGCAAGGTAGCAATATTGAAATGTGTAATGTACAAATATAGTGGACAAACCAATAAGGATAAAGACCAGTCAAACATGACGGCAACATAGCAACATTGAAATGTGTAATGTACTTGTTTGCTGTCTATACTTGCATCAGAGAAACAAAATAACAATTGTTATGAGAATGTAAGTGAATTACTCATGAATGTGTTTAATAATCAACAATCAATCAATCTGATTATACCTAGCCCATTAGAAGGTACGAAAATTATCAACAACAAAATACCTACCCCTAGACACGATAGATTTTCTATTTTTCTTATCTTCCCAATCTTGCATCTTTTTTACATATTCTTCTGTCATAGCACCTATATAATTTGTGTTTCACAAAAAGAAGTACAAGAAGTGACGAATGAAACATATCAATTTAAATTAAATCTCACATAAGCTGTTTTGTAATGTAAACATTTCTTACTCTCTATCATCATAAAGTAGTTTAATTGACTTAATGCTTAAAGTCATATCTTTTAAAACCTAAAGGTTATTAATACTTTTTTTTATGAAACTAATTCCACAATACTGACAGGAGGTTTTGGAGCAATCCCATAATGCCAGCAAGGCAATTTCTAACACAGTTTTCTCTGCTTTTAATAAATAGCAGTCACTTTCTTGTCAGTTTTACAATCTGAAAAATCATTGCCTTACCCATAAGTTGTGTGATATCAATATTAAGTCCGCCATGTTGAGGAGACAGTAGTGCCCCTTGACTAGGAGGTGAGCTGCCAGATCCAGCATTTTTCAAGCATGGTGATTTTTTTGTCGCTGCATCAATTGAACGTCGTTCTCTGCTATTCCTACCTTTGGTGCTACTTTTTGGAGAAGGTCTATCTTCAGACACATCTCCTAAGTCCGCCAAAAAGTCAGAATAGTCAATGCCTTCTGAAATTTCAGAATCAGATTTATCTCCCTTTTTTGTCCTTTTTTTGAGACTATCTTTACGAGTATGAATAATATCTTTCACTCTGCCCCAAGCAGACCTATGCAATTTCTTCTCCTTCGATGATCTACTACTCTCAGTTTCAGGTGATGGTGATTTTCCATCACTTTTTGTACTAGCTGACCTATGTAAACGATCATTACGAGATTCTGTCTGACTATTTTTCTGCAACTCATCTAGTCCTTCAAGACTAGAAGAGCGCCTAACGTATGGATATCTTGTATCTACTTGTAAGTATTGAGCTTTTTCCTTGCCCTCTTTAGCACTATGAGTTCTTGAAGTTTTGCCATCAGCTGAAGATCCTTCGTCACTAAGACCTGAAGCATAACTTCCCTGCATTTGTGGTGGACACTCCTCCCAGCCAGGTGTTCCCTCCCACGACTCCACCCCTGTCTCGCTGGGATGGTCACGAGGAGAAGATCCTGAACTAGAGTGAACCATTTTCCTGGAAGGACTTGATGGTTCTCCAGATGATGAGGACATCCTCAAAGTATCAGCTCCTTCTAGTCCACTTCCTACCCCACTGTCAACGGATCTACTCTCAGACAGACCCACATGGGGTGTGGCCAAAAAGTGTTTCTCGGCTCCCTCCTGACTTGTAGTCATATCTGGTACTGTCACAATAATTGAATGCTCAGGTTCTAACCCACCGACAGCACCTGCCTCCTCAGTGGGTTTATGTCCAGTAAAAACTTTTTTTACCTTAGCCCATTTGGACATTTTTCTATGTTTTAAGCTAGATTTGCTCAATTCAACCAATGGCTCCATTTGTTTGCTACCATTGGCAGTCGAAAGCTGATCATCACTCATTACACCATCAGGGACATCAATGGAGCCTGTGGAATAACTTTTGTGCAACCTTTTCAGTGGCTCTTGATCCACACTGCTCCTTTTCTCTGCAATAATATCCTCTTCAATCTCTAGATAAAAACTATCCTCAGCACTAGCCAGACGAGGTCGAGATGGTTCAATTTCAAACTCCTCTGAAATGCGTCTTGGCTTGGATCTGGATGTTGTTGGTAAAGTGAGGTAACCAGCTGGTGCAGGTGGCGGACCCTCAGGGGGTATTTCCTGCCCACCCATTAAGGTTCTCACCTGTAACAGACTCTTTGTGTTCTCAAGGTATTCACATCGTTTCTTCAGACGGCTGTTTTCATCTCTGAGCTGAGTCAATTGTTCCATAAGCCTTACAAGATTGTCAAGGTGGTCCAAGCCTACGCTTTGCCGAAAGATGCCGGGGCTCGGAGCTCTTGGTTTCTTGGGCCTAGATGGTAAGAGTAACATTTGTTCCTGGAAAGATTTTGCCTGTTCTTCAAACTTTTCCAGGATGTGGGTACTATCTCTCTTCCTGTCATGTTCAGTTTCTTGTGGCTGAGTCAACCTGTCCCCAATTCTTTCCTCGGTATCCACAGAAGTTCGAGTTTCAGATCGCATCTTCACTGTGGATGCCATGTCTGTAGTTTGTGTGGAAGAGATAGTACCCACATGTCCGGGTGCAGGGGAGGGGCCCAGGGCTTCCAAGACCTGGGCACTATAATGGCTATCGTCTTGTGTCAGTGTTGCCTCAGTAGTTGTGGTGCTTGACATTGTGTTGCGCTGAGAGATGGTGGCGACTTGTTGTGAATAATCGGCCAGGGTGGTTTGTGCCTGTTCCACCGACTGTCCCACCTGAATCTCCTGACTCTCCAGTTCCATGTACCGACTGTCTCTCCCATAGTGAATTTCTTCTACGGGCACAGTGATTTCTCTAACAAACTCATCTTTTTCGGCCATACTATGTGGTAGCTAGGTGGCTACCATTTTTTGAGGCCGAAACACCTCTATGCCACCTCTGTCCTGAAATTAAAAAAAAAATATTATTTCTATGGAAAAAAATAAATATCTGCGTTTAAAACATTACTTTTCCGGAATGACAGTTTGTTATGATCACAACATTATAATAATTCAAAATGATTAAAATTGCAAAAATTGGGGTGGATTTTTTTTTCCAACTAAGATGGAGTGTTCAAGTCACATGAGTGAGTCACATGATGTGGCTCTGGTGATCACTGGGGTAGCTTTGACAATATTTCCTCTCAGTTTTCAACCAAATTTATACAAGGAAAAGTGTGAAGTGGACAATCTGTTATCATTTAAGTGGCATACCCTTGATATAGTGACATAAACGTATGACGTTAAACCCCAACCAAACAAACAAAACTGTACTGCCCTAATAATACATGCTGCCAAAAAATTCTGAAGGCTTTTGTGATATAGAAAACCTCCATACTTGTTTTTTTAAGTCTTAGAGAAGTATGGATCATTGTATATGGACAATGTCTGAAATAAAGTATTACTAATTATTAATTGTTCATTACTTTTTGATTTTTATAAACATTGGCTTTGAATTTAAACATCATTAAAATCTATAGTAACACAAACACTTAATAGAGTGCAACTAATAAACAAAACAAATAAATCAAACAAATATATCTATGACACACTTCTACACAATTGGTGAGTCAAACGACTCCAAGAGCGCTAGGTGCCGGTAAAACTCCACAAATGTGTAGTTCATTCAAACTAGCTCATATGTGGTGTTGAGTGACTAAATTCCACATTAAACAAGCACACCACATTCTAGATAATCCTAGTAAAAACTCTCATAGTGACATATGATCTGAGTAGGGCTGATGCAGCAACAAACTCCCTACCCAGTGTTGTCAGATCCGAGAATAGATTAACTTCATAAAGCTGATAAACACTCAGGGTAAAAAACATTTTTATCGTCTTTAATCCACTCTCATTTTATACAAATATTAAAACACACTAATGGCCTTTCTTCTCCAGCATGGGTATCTGGTTCAAGTGGACTTATTATTTTACATGGGTTTAATACTAAACTGTATGAAAGCCACGGAAGAGGCAGGGAAGATAACAGTTTTTCTTTAGTTTGGCAAGTCAAACACAAGCAGAAATAAGATTTTTGGGATGCAGAAATGTATAAAATGTGAAGCTTTCCGGTTTAAGTAACGCTAAATTATGACCTTGCTGGTTTAAGTTACCCTAAGTTATAAACTTGCTGGTTTAAGTAATGCTAAGTTAATACCTTACTGGTGTAGTAATGTCAAGTTAATACCTTACTGGTTTAAATAATGTTAATTTAATACCTTACTGATTTAAGATATGCTAAGTCAATACCTTACTGGTTTAAGTTACGCTAACTTAATACCTTGCTGGTTTAAAGGGGAAGACCACCCAAAAACCATATTCTATAAATAAGTAAAAGTTTTTGTGTGTAACACAATACATTAATTTCCATTTTCATAACCTGATCGTAACTCTGGTTATCATTCATTA
>JARFOD010099310.1:0-16706 GCA_031763545.1 Mopalia muscosa
AATGCAGCTTAATTTGATGCTAAACTACTTAATATCACATTTTGCAATGCTTAATCAGCTAACTTACTAAATAACCCTTGTCCAGTAAAGAAGAGCTTAATGTCGCAGCTATAGTGACTACACTTGTTTGTGTATACTTTTATATATGCAGAATTTTTGTCTATGATAAAGTGAGTCGGTCTATCATTATTGTTATGGTCATTGACCAAATGTCTGTTGTGAAATATTTCCCAATGTTACATGCACTTTCAATGTCGCCTTGTGATATCGTAAAGCGGAAACGCGCGAAACTTCTGTTGCTGTGGTACACCGACAAAAACTATTTGGAAAGTCAGACGTTTGCCACCGTCCACCACATAAAATTCGGACAGGCCAATTCTTGTTTTCAAGGTCTTTCGTTCATATTTTTGATTTTCAACGTTTTCAAGGTAGTGTGCGAGCCGTGTGTGTATAGCCTAATTAGATCACATTTGGTGTATTTATCACCATTTGATGTAGTGTCGCATGAAGTAGACCATATTCGCCCTAACCTCGACCACGCTTATAGGGTTTGGTAACATTGTACGTTTTATTGGGCAAAACCGAAATGTCCCGGTTGTCGTATACTTGCTTTTCTGATAAGTTAATTTGAAAAAAATATTTCAAAAATTAAATCGAACCCAAAACCTATAAATTTATTTACAAATAAATTACTTTAGGTTTTATTTGTTGAAATTGGAACACGGCACCATGGCCCCGTACCAGCAGCAGCACAACAGCCAGGCCTATCTCGACCAGACCGTAGCACCGCACCCCGTCCAGTGATCCCTAAAGGCCCATTTATACGGAGCGCAAACGCGACAAGGAATGCGATCGCCGCGACATTCCGCACGAATTATCGTGTATACTTAAAGCGGCGTATGGCGCGGAAAATTTCAAATTTATTGCAAATTCCCATCATGGCAGCAATATGTTAATTGCTGTAGGTCTTGGTGTAGTACTGATTTCGATATCTCTTGATTTCACTATATTGCGTTTGCAGATTAATTAATATACACTACATTTGACGATGGCCGACAACACAGCATCAGACAGCGACGAAGTCATGTTGGCGATGTATTACCTACACTGATGGATAATTCACGATATACTTACCAGTCAAGGACGCAGATTGTGCTATTCCGCTCCAGATCAGTTTCTTTGTCCAATGTCTTTGTAATCACTTCGACTTTTATCATAAAGAATGGGATGTTTCTCAATTTCCATTATGAGGTCTTCTGTCTTGTCTCTCGCCATGGTGACGCCATTGTGGCTAGTGAGCAGG
This sequence comes from Mopalia muscosa, assembly GCA_031763545.1. Taxonomy (NCBI): domain Eukaryota; kingdom Metazoa; phylum Mollusca; class Polyplacophora; order Chitonida; family Mopaliidae; genus Mopalia; species Mopalia muscosa. Next base: position 1,304 of record JARFOD010099310.1, read on the forward strand.
CACATGGATGCCCTTAGACCTCGCACTATGATTGGCTATTGCCATTAGTTGGCGCGACCTTCTCCCAAAAATTCTCTCTGGAGGCAATCTGTGCGGCTTGCCGTGCGACCACAGACTTGGCCGCGTTCGCGGTGAGTCTTGACGACTCCATTGTCTTAGCAGGTAATCAATCAAATGCGGTTGTCGCGTTCGTGTTCGTGGTCGCGTTCGCGCTCAGTATAAGTGGGCCTTAATGGAAGTCCCCTCTCCCGGCCTATCAAACTTACCGTACAGCCCGATGGGCCATGCTATTCGACTTACTCGAGAGGGTTGGGCCAAACTAATTTGTTGACATAGAACAAAACATTGGTGACATGCTCTACAAACCACTTCGTGTCCGGGCGTCTTATTGGCAGTGTTCTGGTCTAGAAGCGCTGTGACAACCCTCGAGGTATCTTCCTGGGTATTGCTGTGGATCAAGCATTGGTGTCGTTTTAAATCTAAACACCGGGTAAACGCCCGACAACATCTTGCCTAAATTCCATCTTCACCTCAACCGTTTACCCAACGCAAACCCGACCCGCGCTCGAAGTCTAACACAAGGAAGCACACTTCAGATTTATTTTCGATCTCTGACTCGTTCAATGCTTCTCACACGTCCGCGCTGACTGTATTTATATACAGAGACGGTCAAGCCACACTCAACCATTCTCACCAACTCACCACCTAGCTGCTTCCTACCTACGACCAGCCTGCGACACAGATGATGATTATGAATGAGCCTGATATACCACCTGATGAACCACCTAACTCACTCCATCCTCGTAACTGTGATGAAGACTTGTGCACCTTCCCAAAATGAACCAGATTACAGCGCATTTATAATCACTACGGGGATCTTTGTGGGGGCTGGCTCAGCACACGAATCAGACGATTGAGATCGCTACATGTGAGGCGCCATACCCACATACCCAACCTCCAATGGCGATGTGGATGTGTACGAACCACAGGTCATTGATTACAGATGGCTCATTGATTTTGAACCCGATCAACCCGTTCGACACATCTCCATGCCGCTACACCCTGATGCGCCACCGATTCCACCCCTATTACTGAACGCTAACGACTCCGGCAAAAGACCACCATGGACTCGAGTCAGCACCCTGGTACGACTACGAAGACGACCATCACAGCGCAATGAGGCAGAAGACAGACCATGCTTAGTCGACACACCAGCAAGCCCATCCACCCAACCCATCCAGCTCACAGCCTGTGCGATAGGACAACGACCCCTAGGTACAACCCCAGAATGTCGGGTCTGATTAAAGGCGTTAACCGATATTATATTTGAACCCTGCCATCATCTGGTTTGTTGTGGAACCTGCACAGTAAACCTCATCGACCTTCGATGTCCGTCATGTCGACAAGATGCCTGCCAGGCTTTACAGGTGTACTTCTAAAAATATCTCAACTTCCAACGGTCCGTACTCCTTCTCAGGGCCTCACTTCCAAATGCCCTTCTTAGGTCCAACCAACTCTTCCGAGGTTTTCAAACATTTGTAATACCAATGTAACACCAGACCTTCATTTTTTTGTCATGTCATGCTACAACAACAACTTTCATACAACCCCCTCTTTATCCTTAAGCTAACGGCCACTCCACGACATGGAACACACAAATCCTTCTTTATCAGTAGTACGGAGTCAACCGACTCCGCACTACTGATAACGCACAAAAAAATATTACATAACAACGTTGAATCCTTCCTTATTCTGTAATCATAAATAATAGCTGAGTGGCTCCGACTACACTACTCAGAGTGGCGGGAAAATCAAATTGGGCTCAAATCCCATGCCGAATGGAATGGAAACCCCGAATGGGGTTAAAACCTAATTGTGTTCAAATCCCTGACATGAATTGCCCCAAGCAGAACGGCTGGTGAGAAACCCAAGTTAGTTCCACGAATGGCAGAGGGAACCACAAGAATGTTCCAGTCACATGCAAAATAGCAGGAATAAAACCCAAACGGGTTAAAGTCCTATACATAATGGCAGGAATAAAACACAATTGGGTTCCAATCCTACACGAAATAACCGGAATAATAGCTAATTGTGTTATTATCTTATATAGAATGGCGGTATTTAAACCCAATTGGGTTCCAATCACACACGGAATGGCGAGAATAAAACCCAATTGTGTTCAAATCCCTTACATAATGGCGGTATTAAAACCCAATTGGGTTCCAATCACATACGAATGGCGGGATCAAAAACTGATTGTATTCTCATCTCCTACATAATGACAGGAATAAAACCAAATTGTGTTTCAATAGCATGCAAAATAGTGGGATTAAATCCGAGATGGATTCCAATCACATCCGAAAGGGTGGGAATGAAACCCGAATGGTCTGAAATAAAACACATTTGGGTTTCACTCCCATACCGAATAGCAGGATTCAAATCGAATTGGGTTCCAATCACATAAACATTGGCGGAGGAAACACTCGATAAGGTTCCAGTCCCAAGCCAAATGGCGGGTTCCAATCCCATACAGACTGGTCCTCTCAAGTGGATTTATATAAAACTTAGTTTCCTTCATATTTTATGCAAAGTTAGATTAGTATTTCAATGGATATATAAATCGACAAATCGCCAACTATAATTAACTTCTTTTGACACAATTTTATACTTACGGATTAATAACTAAAGCATAAAGGCTTTGAGATGGGGCTATTGCAAACCACTGACCAGATGCACGATTGGAAGTTTGTTTAGTTAACTGGTCGTATTACATTGCTATTTAATAAGAGTAAAGGGCTCTTTAAAGGAGAAGGCACGCGGTTTTACAGTGGAGTTTTGTCGTTTTTCAATGCTATTTTAGTAACATAATAACCCTCAGATCAAGGAACTAATTAACATTAAGTCAGTAATTAAAGTATTACACACCGGAAATTACGTACGTGGTGCAAGTGACACAGAACATCATATGCTAGTGCTGTGTTAAAGTATGAATATCTTATTCTCTGACAGGAATAATGCCTAAAGTGAGTGCTTATATGGAAAGTTATAGATCCCACACCCATGAAATTAAGCAGTCCTTTCCATTTTGTATTGATTTTTAGGTACTTTGATTCGACATATGAGGTCATTACACCATGCCAATGACCCGGTATTTCTGTGCGACTATAGGCCTGCATACTTACTGTATAATACTTATAAGACTAAGTATTCGCCTCCATGCCTTTACACTGCTGTATCTGTCGTGCTTGTACTTATATCTTTCTTTCGGGCTTAAAGTTCTTCCTTAGAATAATTTGGTACAAACCTGTAAGGTAATAATTCTGTCTGATAAAAAAAATTCAAAGAAGAACTTGACTCGGATAAGATAGGTGTATCGTAGCTATCTATAGCATATGAAATAATGTTGTTATTGTGCGTCAATTGCACCACGTACGTCAGTTCCGGTTTGTAACTTTTTTAAATACTGGCCTAATACTAATACGTTTCTTAGTCTGGGGGCTGTTTGTGTTACTCAAATAACATTAAAAAATGACCAAAACCCACTATAAAGTCGCGTGCCTTCTCCTTTAAAATCAACCGATTATTACAGACCAGGAGCACAACTCACGTAATCGCTGTGTGAGGTCCTTTGGTTTAATACACTGATTGTTTCGATCAGCTGCCGATCAAGGTCAAATGTACGCTATTCAGAACCGAATCAGTGTTCGTGTGTTAAATGGCGCAAGACCATTATTAATTTCCCATAAGCCGCAATGTTAACGTTTGGCCCCACAGCTCCCTCCCAAACTTTCGTTTGGAGTTTTGACTTCAAATCTTGACAGACCATGACCGGCAAAATCTTGAGTTACAACAGCCTGGACGGTTAGACATGTTGTCAAGCCGGCTCGGAATGTAAACAACAGCCCAATCACCCCTCCATCAAATGGTGATAAATACACCAAATGTGACCTATTTAGGCTATAATATTACACTGACCAGAAACCTCCACTCAATTACTTTACATCAATACCAGATACTCCACAAAACAACAATTCCCAGGGCCAGAATAAATAAAACAAGACTACACACCATATTTACTAAGAACTATATTCGAGGGTGACAAAACGGAAGTAAATAATAGCGGTCTTAGGCCATATGCAGCATCTCCATCTGATTGGAAAACATCATTTTATGCTTTAGGCCCTTTAACTGATAAGCTTTGCTATATCTACCAGCGTGAGGGTACAGAGAATATGGCCTACAGCTGGAAGCCGGTCGCTTACGAACATAGTGAACAGCATACCAGTTTAATAAACTGTCTGATATATATTTAATGCATGATATATCTATTTTAAAAATGCTTGAGTCTTGACATATCAATATTTTATCAGACCATAAATGTGCCATATGTCGCCAATGTCTTATTTCTCACAGGAAAATTAACAATCCGATTGTCAAACGGCAGGGACAGTTCTGTTGGTGCTAGCCAAGATTATCATGGATTATTCGCGCCCAGACTTTTTTTCCTCCATAGCCTTTGTGGTTCTGTGTGCAATGACTGTTGGCGTGCCGTTGACGTCAGATGATTCGACGTGTTATTCTACGTCAACTTCGCCGTATAGGTATTATTCCACATATACAAACTACGATGATGTCCAAACAAACGGAACCGATTTTTACTTGCCAGGTAAGAATCGTACATTTCGTCTTAATTACTGTACGGTATGTTTAAAAAACAACCTCAAAAAATATTATAGACAATCTCCGATAATAAAGCTCGATGTAAAATAAAAAAGGTGAGTGGAACTGTTTTGAAGATATGTGAAATAAAAGCATCTACGACCTCTATTACTGACATCTCCCTCACAGCCTGTATTTAGCGGTAATTTGCTTTAAAAGTACAATTGATCAGAAGCACATCCACCCTCTGCTTTTCGCAAAGCATTTGTTATTATTTTAGCGAAGAATAAATCAGGGAAACTACATTTGTTTAATAGGCCTACAATTGCGATCGATTCTGTAGAGAGCATTAATACGTCTGATTCGACGGGAAAATAAAATGATGACTACAATAAAAAAAATACTGAATAAGAATAAACCCGTCGCCTAATATAACTTTTTCATAATAGAATGTATGGTTTGGTTGGCTGTAAATATATGCGAGTGTTCGACTTTTGTCAGTCTACACTCAATGACCTATATATAACATAGGTCATTGTCTGCGCTTTGCTCTGTTGTTGTTGTTATCTCGTGTGATCAACTATCCCGATTAGGGTGTGTTCCCTGCTGAGGCTTATCTTGTACAGCATGCGGAATATATTCATATCGTCTTTGCATTCGTCTTGAAAGTCTTCACATGGTGATATAGCACAAATGAAGGTTGGATACGATCCTTTGCTGTGGGAAGAAATCATTTATAATTGTTTTTAAGTGGAACTCTTTTTACATATCTAAAGTAGAAATTTTATCAAAGTGATATTCTTTTCCACATATGTGAACTAGATAGGTTTTGGAGTTTTATTTTACTGATGTGAAAAAGAATTTCGCATATGATGAGAAGAATTCTACATATGTTGAAAAGAATTCTACATATGTTAAATAATTTTTTATTTTACATATGTCAAACTGTTTTTTACATATGGTAAGATAAAATCTTTTCAAAAAACATTCTGTATTTCTGGATTCAGCAGGAGCTAAATTATATTTCTTTTGTAGGCCTACAATTGCGAGCGATTCTGTACTGAGCATTACTATGTCTGATTCGTCTGGAAAATAAAATGATATAGACTACAATAAAAATATTGAATAAGAACAAACCCGTCGCCTGATATAATAGTCACTCTTTATTTGTCACTGGGTTTTCATTTTTCATAAAAGAATGTATGGCTTCGTTTTTTATCCGTTTTTGGACTTTTGGCAGTCTGTGCTTTGCCTCGATGCAGAAGGACCATTTCCAAATCAACTCTCTAGGCTTGCTAAACTTGCACAGCAGCTGAAATATATTCCTATCGTCTTTACAGTCGTCTTGGAAGTCTACAGAAGACGATAGGAGCACAAACGAAGGATGGACACAGTCCCTTGCTGTGCGGAGAAATCATTTCTCTGTTTATTGACAAGTTGAACTCTTTTGTACATACCTAAATAAACGTTTATTTTACATAAGTGAATTTTTTTTCCACATTGGTTAAATAGTTAGGTTTTTGTGTTTTATTTTACTTATCCGAAAAAGAATTTCAACGTATATGTATGTAGAATAAAGGCAGGTGTGATAAAACGGCTTGCGATAACATGGCATCACAAAAACACATAATGGTAAGAAAATACTTCTAAAAAATAGAGTAGTCAAGTCATGTTTTTTATTTTGAATGATTGCTTCACAATTCGTTTGCAACAACAACAACAGACCTTGAATAACACACTGCCATTTTGCATTTATATTTGCCCAAATTGAAAAAGAATTTAGATTTGTGTTTGTTTGTTTGTTTGATAGGTGTTTAACGGCGTACTCAAGGGTATTTCAATCATATGACGACGGATTGTCCACTTCACACTGTACACAGCCTTATTACGGTGGAAAACCGGGAGGAAACCTCGTAAAAACCACCTCCGCGATTGCCGGAGCCACAACATGTGACTCCCTCATATACCTGATGGTCGAACCCATGAACGGTTAATCGAAGCATGTTCAGTTCAGGAAACGCATTCGCTACCACTGAGCCACGGCCGCGGGCGAAAAAGAATTTAGAAACATGTATTTACTAAGCCGCCTCGAGGCTATAGGGGCCTACATGATGAAGCTGCGTGGTTAGGATTCAACATTAAAATATGATATACATTATATACTTATCTATGGCAAGCCGTATTATCACTTCTATCTTTATTGTACATATCATATGTTTATTTTTAGTTTTTCACTTGTGTGAAATTCTTGCTCAACAAAAAGTTCGACATATGTAACATTAACTTTGATTAAATACAGATGGAAATCTTTTTCACTTATGTAAAATAAAAAGATGAGTGGCACTCTTATGTACATTTGTGAAATGAAAGCATCCAAGTCAACAAATACGGACTAAGCCTCTAATTGACGGCAATACATTTTGCGCCAAAACTAATATCTGATGACCTGCAAATGCACCCATGGACATAAGCCGTGTCGTTGGCTTAGAAGAGTTTGCTTAATTTTTTTGACATCTGTAAAATTGTTTTTTAGAAAAGTGTCAAGCTTTTTAACATATGTAAAAAAAGTTAAATATTTTAAAAGCAATTGTACATAAATATAAACTAATTCGCGATATGTAAAATAAAGGTATATATAGAGTGATAAAATGGCCTTCCATACTTTTCAGGCCACAATTACGAAAATAGAATTACAAGATTGGAAACTTTATTTTCTTGTTATAAAGGATGTGAAGCGACAAAGTTTTACTATCTGTCACGTCATGGTATTCGTTACCCAATTGCTGTAGATGCTGTCCAGCCAAGTCGTCTGTCAAGAATTCACAATCTCGCTGTTGAAAATATGTCAAAAGGTGAGTTTACTTACTTACTCGTCACGGATTCCCTCACTCACTTCTCACTCTTTCCATACTCACTCACACCACACTCACTTACTCCACACTCATTCACTCCACACTCACACACTCACTCCAGCGGTCGTGGTTTAATGCTTGGCGTGTCCGTCTACTAATCCTACTCCGATGTGCTGTTTGCGGGTTCTAGTCCGTCTGTCAACCCCCAGGTATATGAGTGAATCACACAATCGGATTGCTGGGATGGTTTACTCCCTGTTTTCCAAGAAACAGTGTGAAATGAACAATCAGTCGTCATATAAGTGACATTTCTGTGAGGACGACGTTAAACATCAATCAAATAATTACTGACTCGTTTGCTTACGCTTTTGACACTCATATCGACAAACAAGAACTCTACGCAGAGACTTCGTGCCATTTTACTATGGATGAAAACAACCACATCAGTGTTGTTTGTTTGTTTGCTTGATTGATTGGATTTAAATGACGTACTCAAGGGTATTTCCCTTATATTTCCATTGGACGGATTGTCCGCTTCGAACTGTATGCAGCCTTATTACGGCGGAAAACCAGGAGAAAACCTCGTAAAAACCTCCCCGCGATTGCCGGAGACAACATTTGACCCGCTCATATTCCTGATTGTCGACAGGCGGACTCGGTCCGGTGAATTGTACAGCGAAGCAGGTTCAGTGTAGTAAGCGCACTCGCTACCACCATAAGCCACGGCCGTGGGCCATGAGTGTTGTGGCTCGATCAATCCGTGGTTACCTTACACCGGGTAGCCTGTTTTAATTTATACTCATTCATTTAGCTATCGGATTAAATGACTTATATGAACAATGAAGTGATACGATAATCAATAATCTCACATTGGATTAGTTTGTCATCCGCCGGTTGTAAACTATACTGCGCATGTGCAGTGGCGGGCTGTTCAGTTCCGATATGTCACAAATATAGCAGAATGACTTTTCTCTCTCATGTCATCTCTCTCGGTACAGATATCTCGGAGGTGAATAGAAACAATAATATTACACGAAAACGTGTAATGTTAACCGCCGGAAGTTTTGTGCGCATGCGTGGAAATGATCCAAAGTACTCCAAGGATTCGTACCGAAAAACACGCCAATCAAGCCCGTTCTGGGGGTAAAATCACATTTGAACATAACACTGTTCTTTTCTTCTGTATGACTTGTTGCAAACAATACAAATTTTGTCCTCTGACAGTAATTTAATTGTTTTTGGATCCAATGACGCCATATCAATACAAAAATAGTCCACGTGGACAATAAACATATTGATAACTCAGTCAAATGATGAAAGTAAATCAATGCGAGTTATACCTCCCGGGAAACTCCTTGCTCAGAGTTTATTTACAGAACGAAAATGGCCGAGAGATGTTTCGACATGTTTTCTCTCTCTATCTCTCTTTCTTTTCAGGAAGCATGTGCGAAGCGGATCAAACAGCTATTAAAAACTGGATGTACCGAATGGATCCTGGTCAAGCGGGTCAACTTGCAGACAACGGGAGGCAACAGTCATTGGAAGCAGGTGGGCCGTTCTGTTAAAGACGAATATGCTACGAATGGACAGCTTATCAATAACTACATATAGTTTACTTCACTGTCTGATCAAGATCATAAGTCTTTATTTGCATGTAATGTTTGAACTTAAGTCAGAACAGAGCCTGTAGCCCAGTCTGTAGAGTGTTGGGTATATAACCTTGGATGAATGTACAGGGAAAAGAAAGGGAAAAGAAACGGCGCTACCCCATCGAATCGTCCAACCGTGAATGTGTTACTCGGCTAGCTCGTTTCAAATGACGCATTGGGAGTGTTGGGAGTGTTGGGATTTTCTTATCCCTGTACATACTCATCCCAGACAATAACCTACAGGCAAGAAAACTGTTCTCTCTTCATTTATTCAAAATATATAACCAGTCAGATACAAAATTTACAACGTGGAACCTATAAAAATTCAAAAAGCTAGCACTAGGTCTATACGTTTTCTGCTAGAATTATATCTAACGTCACATCGTCTTAACAACATAATCCAGAAAATTGTATTTTTAATAATCACCCTTTGTTTATAAGATTTAGTATCAACTTATATGTTAATACACAGGTAGACGATGGTCTCAGAGATTTCCAACTCTCGTTGGGAAACCTTATTCCTCTTCAAGATACGACTTCAAACATACATATGTCCCAAGAACATATGATACAGCTAAAGCTCTGGCTATGGGAATGTTCAATAGGTCTGGTAAGTCTCATAGTATACGGGCCGCGACCGTGGATTATTGGTAGCGTGTTCGCTTACTAAACTGAACCTGCCTCGATGCGCCGTTCACTGGATCGAGTCGGCCTGTCGACCAACAGGTAAATGAGCGAGTCACACGATGTGGCTCCGGCAATCGCGGGGTGGTTTTTACGAGGTTTCTTCCTGGTTTTCCACCGTAATGAAACAAGGTGCGGTGTGAAATGGACAATCCGTTGTCATATAAGTGAAATACCCTTGAGTATGACGTTAACCAGCAATCAAACATACAAACACTCATAGTAAACGTCAGCTTATGTCTGATCTCTGTAAGTAAAAGTAAGGCAAAATGTTTCAATTTGGTTTTTACTATGGATTATAACTTAGGGAATGGATAATATGTTATTGATGGGTTTCATCTAAATGCCCATTTCTGTATCTTTCAGATTTTGATATGGACTATGTATCACCACCTCAATGTGATTCCTCCCTATTATATTATTCTTGTTGTGAAAAATACAATAAGGTAGGCCAGTGTAAGCATAAAGGTTAAGGTCTTGCTGGACCCCTCGGTCGATTTTCAGAACACCCGTTGTATTTAGTCTCTTATGCACACGAATATAAATCTGTATTATATATATGTGTATATTTTTTTGAAAGCTGGAATACTCTGGATTGCATATATGTAAATGTGGTGAAAATCAATTTCTTTTAATATAAATATTGTAAAATGAGTCAATGTTAACAGACAAAAATAGACCAAAATCATTTCTCGAATTGCCATAACGATGAGACTCAATAAAATAGTTGGCCGAGCAGAATAGTCTTTGAACTAGCAAAACTGTTTTTTTAAATTTTGATTTGAACGATCCCACTGTTTTTTTTTTGTTGGCTTTTTCACAGTGGAAAGTCTTATTAAAATGCAAAATGCCACATTCATAAAACATTTTAAAACATCAAGGATGAACAACTAAAAAAAGGCTCCGTTTACTAGATCGCACTGTGCTCTGTACAATGCTACAAATTAGAAGTTTATAACATGAATAGTTTTTTAGAAATACACCTTAGAAAATGTAGTCTGCTTAAAACTGAAGTGCCGGAAATAGGCAATTACAGTTAATTGTCTGTAATTAGAATTTCGAATTATTTTTTTAACCAACATGTAATTTGAATACCTTACTTTTTAACCAAGCGATAAATTTTTTTTTTTCATTTTGAGCCTGAGTGGTCCAGCAAGAACTTAAGTCGGATTGCATTAAAAAAAATTGTTTAAGCTAACCCGTTATCTACTCTGCGGATATTTTGAGAGCAACCCATATTGCCCTGATGCTTTCAAAGCTATTTATCACTACAAATCTACAATGGGTTCTTGTGCTTATCCACGAGCAAATCGTACACAATTTTATTTGTTTCTTCCTTGGTACTTTACCGACGGCAATTTTGTTGATCAATTTCTTTTAATTTTATCACATAGGCAATGTTAAAATACATTTTAAGGACAGACCTGATGCATTGTGATTATGCGTTTATAACACATTAACACCGCTAAATAATCATCGCCCATTTAGTTATACTTATTTTGAATAACTGAAGAGAGAATAGTTGCATATATATATTCTGTCACAGCCGCTTACGTAAGAAGGGTCGTTCACCGCAGATTGCCAGAAGAGGGCGCACAATCAAATATCGTTTCAAAATACTGTTATGAAGCACACTTTCTCAACTATCATATATACTGAAACTTTCTTTGTTTAAAGATGGTATTAAACGAATAAAAGCCTCGGTAACTTATATGCAACCTATTGAAATCCTTTGGAGATGTTACATAGAGTGAAATCGCATTTAAAAGAATTTCACATCTGCATACACTTTAGCTCATATGCAACACCCCAACAAGTGATGACCGAAATATAATAACACAAAGACAAGTTTCGAATTAAATGTATTAATATGTTTAGTATAAAAGAAATGCAATCGTTCCCCCATATAATGAGCCCAGGAGTAACCAACATCCTGGTAGGGTTGAGTCGTTCTAATAGTTTGAATTTAAAAAGAAGAATTCAATTTATACTTAGCTCAAAAACGCCTTTTCACCAAAATCAACAATGTCATCAATTTGGATACATAATTGACATTAGCGCTAATATGCCTACCTGTCAATCTTGTGTTAAGAGCTGGTTTCACTTTCAGGCATTCCAGGACCAATCGACCGACGAGTGGAAAAAATTCGTAGGTGGACACGTGATCAGTGACGTGGTTATAAACATCAGCCATCGACTAGGTCTCAATTCAACGGGGCTTTCATTCGGTCAGTGAACTTTATTAATTCCACGGGCCGTCAATGGACACTGCACGTGATAAGTTGGTTGATTGGTTAGAACATTGGTTGATCGATAAGTTGATTCATTGAACAATTCATTCATTGAGTCATTGGTAATTTACGTCATGCTTAAGTGTGTTTCTCTTTTTTTAACGATCTTATAATCCAACAGTTTTTCATCCTCAATTAGAATTGCGTCACGTATTCCCATGCTGCTAAGTTTCGCGGAAGTGGATTGCGCATAAGTGCAGGCATACGTTTATCTGCATGCGCGGTACATGATTAATCACTAAACAATATAGACATGGCCTATTCGGAAAACTACGTCGAGGTTTCGCAGTCTAGATGTCTAGCTAAATGAATTAAGGACAACATTCATAGACAAGCATTTGTGCCAATTTCCTGCAATATGGGTTATCACTCTGGCATTGCTTTCAAAGTAGCACCCCTGCAAGAATTGGATGAAACAGAAAGGTTTCGGTCAGTCCGTCATGTAAGATATGGCGTAAATTTCATTGTCAGGTTTAAGCTTAGTGTAAGGTTTAGGTTTAGTTTAAGGTTATGTTTCGTGTTTTCCGTTAGAGTTAGTATAAGGTTTAGGTTTAGGGTAGTGTTTAGTGTTAACCCTTAGCCAGAATTAAAAATGCACGTACATCTTACATGATGGATAGACCGAGGTTTCCAGTGGTGTAAATTTGTCCCAAAACTCCAGTTTGAACGAATATCTAAATTATACTTGGTTTCAAAATGTATGGACTTCAGTTGACAATGCGTTGTTTTTCGTATCCCAATGTATGACCTGAGTAGTTTGAGTGGACAACCTTCCGGGGTGTATAGAGAGAGTTAAATTGTTCTCTTGTAGGAATTTGTAAAGAGCGAATTCGAGGTTAAATTTTATTAACTTTGCAGCTTTGTCGCAATGCCTAAACTTGTATAATATTAAAGATAGGCCTATACTTACAACATCAGCAAATGAAGATGTAAAGCGAAGCTGAGATTAGATTACTTCAGATAAAATGTCTGAGTGAAATACACCAACAGTGTGACAAACAGACGAAATTTCATTTTCGGTATACAGGCCCGTAATGCTGTTTTCTTGTTATTTTTGTTAGATATCATTTTAAATTTCAAGAACTGTTCGTTCACGGGATTGAGTCTGCCTGTCGACCATCGGGTATATGATGAAGTCACACGTTGTGGTTCCGGCCATCGCGGGGTGGTTGATATGTTGTGTATCCCTCTTGTTTTCCACCGTAATTAGGCAAGGAACAGTGTGAAGTGGACAACTCGTCTTCATATAAGTGCAACACCCTTGAGTATGGCGTTAAACCCTAATCCAACAAACAAACAAACCAAGAACTGTTTATATATGTCGTTTTACTTTTTGTTTTGTGGATACAGATGACATGCATGCGGCTTACGCCACGTGTGCTTTTGAGCATAGTATCTTTGGTACGAGCCCTTGGTGTGCCGCATTCTCTGACGAAGATCTTGAAGTAGCGGAGTACTTGCTGGACTTATTATTTTATTATAACTTCGGGTATTCTCGTGGACAGAGTGTCATGTATGAGCAGACATGTGACCTTGTCAAAGATTTCATCGGATACTTCAAGTAGGTCAAAATAGGTAAAGGGGTGGATTGGTAGAAATATGGGTGGATGAATACAAGAAGGGTTGACTAAAAAAGGAGTATAATTTGAATGAATGGGGAATTTTTTTGGACCAATGAACGCACTGATTGACAGGCGGTGGGTTGGCTTGTCGTCTACACAGGGGCTCCGTGCCATAAAGACCGTCTGATGAATTGGATTGATTAACTGATTAATCGATGACTTGGATTGATTGACCCGATGACAGCTCGATGCTTGGATGATCAACTTTTTCTTTTCTCTCCAAATGTTCCTATGTTAGAATAGCGCCATTGAAAAAACTTCTATGGTTTGAATATCCTCACACCATCTGTAGCTTACCCAATATCAATGAACGATGTATATATTGGGAAAAAAGTAATTTCATATTAACCAACGATTGTTAGTCAGAACCACGTCATTGAACACTAAGCTAATTATTATTATATTCAAAACCTCTTCTTATTGACAGTTGTTGTTTGTTTTTGTTTTGGTTTTTTTCGTTGCAGAGATGCTTCCACGTCAGTAACAGGGAAGATCCGAGTTGCTCACGATATAACTTTGACAACTTTATTTACTCGTTTGGGAGTGTTCAAAGACACGGTGAAGCCCACTGCCTCCAACATGGAACAACAAGGTCATAGACAATGGCGATCAAGTCTTTTTACTGGTTTTGGAGCGAATATCGCTTTCGTGGAGTACAAGTGTGGCTCGGAATCCAAAATACGAGTGTTTCAAAACGAAAGTCCTCTAGCTCTCCCGATGTGTTCCGCGAGCGGTTGTAAAAAATCTGATATCATGAACTCAGTGCTTGGCACGTTTGCTAACTCGTGTAGCTTTAGTAAAATATGCGACGTTGATGTGCCCATAATCGGATGATTAAGGATTTAAAATAAAGCGCAGTTAAGAAATGTAATGCCTTCACTTTGTTTATGTATTCCATTTATGGAATCTAATAGAGTAAGATGACGGTTAGGTAAGTTTTGTATTGAGTATAGTAGTTAGAAGTTAAACAAGGCGAAAGATTCGAACGTAAACCAGGACACACAAGCCATCCTACCTTCACACAAATCCGGTACCACCGTGGGTGCAATGTGAAAAGGTATTATAGAAGTGTTGATACCAAGGCACAAAAGGGGTGTGGAGAAATTTGAGTTTTAAGACAGGCATTGATTGATCATGAAGTTAAGGGACTATGAAGTGCACTTTCGCTGATATTAGCTCAGCCTTGGTACACGGTATTATCCAACTTCCGTTATTAAAATCTCTGCTTCGCCTTGTTCCAAAACGATTCCTTTTTATTTATAGTTATCTCAGGATTTACGGTAAAAAAAGACTATATATTGAGTGTTATGTTATCAGGCCTGATGTATTTCTATTCAAATCAGAGTCTAACCTATACAGCCCATGGCTGCCAGGCACATTTTTTTTTTTTTTTCATAATTTTTTTTTTTTTTAATTATTATTTTTATTTTAATTTTTTGGTTTTTTTTTTTTATATTTTTTTATTTTATTTACAAAGTTAAATGAAAACACTTTCTTTTTAATAATTTTTATTTTTGTC
Organism: Mopalia muscosa; assembly: GCA_031763545.1. NCBI lineage: Eukaryota > Metazoa > Mollusca > Polyplacophora > Chitonida > Mopaliidae > Mopalia > Mopalia muscosa. Next base: position 16,580 of record JARFOD010099310.1, read on the forward strand.
TTTTTTTAAACAATATTTTTATTCAAAGCAAAACGAAAATCACCAAGGACCAGAACTGTCAATCGATCTCCCATCTTGCCTTTCTAATTTCCTTGGAGCTGTTTTGTGTGCGGAGGTATGGCTCATA
>JARFOD010099321.1:0-14647 GCA_031763545.1 Mopalia muscosa
GACACTAGCACAACCAAGATGTGAAGCGTTTACATAATGTTGGAAAGTTAACTTTAATTTTACTATAGTTCTAAGTAAAGACAACAGTGCTACTCTTCAAACAAACTGCACTTAGTCTCCATAAACAAACTAACAAACTTTAAGTGTGTTTTTAATGCATACTTTAGATCAATTTCAGGACTGTCAACAGTAGCATCATCTGACCTACAGCCAACATCAGATTTCCGCTTGGCCAAGGGATTTTTAGAATTCTTAGATGTAGGTTCTGTCTGATCTTGCAAAGACACGACTTCGTAAAGATGTTTAGAATCCTGATAGTCACCTCCAATGGATGCAGAGTCGCTCAACCGACTCAGGCTATCTCGTCTCGTCCTCCTCTTACTACCTAATCCTTCTTCAGACTTAGATCGTTGGTGAGGTTTAGAACTTATGGCAATATCCCCAATACTGGTCTCTGTGCTTTTTTTCTGTGACTCTGAATGCCTTCTTTTCTTAGGTTTATCAATTCCAACATTGTCCGCTTGAGAAGACACTTTCTGTCTTTTCATGCTCCCTTTCCTACTTTCTACTTTCTTTATTATTGTGGCTTTTGGATTGTTTGATTCTTTGACTGGAGTTTTATTACCTACTCTAGAGCCTTTTGGAGATTTTTGCTTTGCCCCTGGATTCATAGAATTCTTAGATGAAGTTGCTGTCTGATCTTGCTGATAGTCATCTTCTTGAGAAGATACATCCAGACTTTTCACGCCTCTTTTGTTACTTTCTACAGGACTTATTCTCGTGCTTTTGTCATTGCTTGATTTTTTTATAGGAGTTTTACTCCCTACTTTTGAGCCTTTCAGAGATTTTGTCTCCTCTTTAATTTTATTTTCCAAACCTTCTCCATTACCACTAATATCAAGAACCGTGTCCTTCGATAGGCGTTTTGACTTCCTTTTCTCTTTAAGTTCTGGTTGATCAGATTCACCCCTCAAAACATCACTCTTCTTTCTTTTTCCTAATAAAGAAAGCTTCAGATTGTCTTCATTTTTGCTGGAAACTTTACCAACTTTATCCGCGCAGTCGTAAACAAACACTTCCAGCTTTCCTTTCACGCTTTCCATTTTCATTTTCAACAGAACTTAAACCTGGAAAAGCAAGAAAAACAAATCTAAAATCTTTCAAAAATTTCCACGACTCAAATAATCGGTCTAGATGGAGAAGCAGGCTTCTCGGATCCCATTATTAAAATTTCATTTATTTTAATTTAAATAATCAATATTATTTCAGGGTAAACCTAGACATACTGTCAGACTGTATAATCTTTAACTTTCATGAATTTACCATTAAGACTCCTCATTTTGTATGCTTGGTTTCCCAATGTAGATGCATTAATATTAAAACCTATATAGTACACATTGGGCCAAGTGCGCAGCACATGGCCCCATGGGTTTTCTTTTCTTTAGCCCAATCATATCAGATTTGACTGGATTAAGATTCTTGGGGTTTTGATTGTGTAAAAAAAGTATCAGGGACGCTCAGGGTTTAACCAAGCATCAAAATAACGGAAATTCGACAGAAAACGGCCCATAGCCGTATACTATGTACATGTAAATATATGTCTATGCTACTTTTAGCTGAACATTCAAGTTACGACAGCTGAAACGGAGACCCACGTGGATTCCGCCAAATGTTCATTCTTTAATCACGAGTTACTTGTCATTATTCAAACTGTACTGCATCTTTGTAAGTGACATAAGACCATAAAACTTACTATTTATGAAATCTCATAATTTTGTAAATATATACTCTTCTTGAATATTTCTATCAAGTTTTTAAAACTTGACATCAGCATTCTATGTCTCATGCGCAGGTCAAGTTTGTTTACTTCCGGCAATGTCTCCTGACCCTCCTGACTGAAAAGTGACAGTTCAACATTGGAGAAGAAAAACAACGTAATTTCTTTTCGCTAATGTTCATCAAATTTGATTACTTTGCTTCATCTGTCAATGTCATTCAAGTTAATATAATGCAGACTCAATTTTGTGTCCATGTCTCAAGTGAAATTTAATCAGAAAGCAATCAACGTTTTAAGATTGTGTTGTTGTTGTTGTTGAGTTGCAAGTGTTGCAGCCCTGCTGCTAATTGTCTATTTATATACTTTACATTGAACATCAGTGCAGTAAAGTATGCATTTGACAGATACCGGGTCCCAATTAAAATTAAAACATGACATTGTTTAGGATTTTGTGAAGGCATCCAACATAAAACAAATAAAATCCGATTTGCAGGATTGATATAAACTCAAAAACGCTTTCACGGCTTGCCTCACGTAAGCTTATACCAGTGACTATCTAATGGATGTCATTTTGTACCCAAACTACTTCGTCCCTAACCATTTCGTACCCAGATCATGAGGTACCCACTGTAAAAATAGTAATGTAAAATGCTATTTTATGAACAATAATTTATTTATCACATTATCAACATTACTTGCTTGAAATTTCCATTGTTATCTAGGTCAGCCAGGGTCTCCTTCAATGGCCCCAGCATGGGTCTGTTTTGGCTGTTCGGCAATCGGCTATTCTGAATAGAATCTGTTACACAAATCTTAAGTTCTTCCATTTTCTATAAGCGGTATTATCCACCAAATCTGGTAAAATCTGAGGCAATTCGATAATGTTGACATTCATCCATGTTAACAAATCTGCCCAATCAACAGACTGAAATGCATCATGTGACACTTTACATATACTTCCGTGCCGAACAAAAGACTCCTTTTTTGATAAAAGTAGATTCAGGTATCGTCAATGCAGGCTTACGCTTTGTTTACGATACCTGGATCTACTTTTATCCAAAAAGGAGTTTTGTTCACAAATGACAATAAGCTAACACTTAGCCTGTTAGTGGACACTAATCCAGTTTGAACAATTACCAAAGCTCTTCACTGTAGTATTGTGTAAAAAAACTCAGTTGGGGGTTTATTACCTGCTAAAAGCAGATTACAGGAATTTCCCACTGAAACTATTGTCTTAGATTGATTATGGTAAATGATCCATTTTTTCTGTTATGTGTTATGTTACAACATATATTTATAAGAATTGTAAATGAACAATTAAAAAATTTTGGTCTTTTTTTATTATTTTTTTTTCCTTTGTTAATTTTTATTAAAATGAAAATGTCATTAATGCAAAGTATTGTAAAAAATAATTAAACAACAACAAAAAATATGTGAAAGACAGGCCTCGAAATCCATCACAGGAAGCGGGCGAAAAACTAGTTATTTTATGTAGAGATTGAATTGTTTAAGTATCAATGATACTTTCTAAAAATTTGTAAGCTATAGGTGTTATTAAGATCTTGATTCTGGCCCACTGTTGGCTAGAATTATTTCGTGAAAGTCTGTTATGATCTCAGGATCCTTAATAAGCGTACTATCTTAAAGGGAATTGTTCAGCTGAAAGTTCTGTCGATCATGGAAACTTAATTTGTTACATTAAAAAAAAAAAACATAACATAGACTTCATTTTTTCAACTGGCTAATTTTATGGAAATAAGGCACTATAAATAAAGTCAACACATTTTCTCTTAAATTAGGAAATAATTTTATATTTGAGCCTGCAAAACATTTTTTTTTTTTAAATTCTGGATCAGGGATGGATGTCACTTAGGGCTTTTTAGTTTTGTAATAATCTGTTCAACTTTGTTTTCAGACATTATGACAGAAGTTAGTAATGGGAAACCAAAGAGTTTCTCAAATGGAGGCTCGGCAGAAAATATTAATGGTGAATTAAAGACTGCAGCTAATGGGTCGCTATCTGACATTAAAAATGGACCTCATGAAGCAAAGTGTATTTCCGCACATTCCAAGAGCCATGGTCAACATTCAAAAGCAAAGAGTTCCAAGTCAAATCTGTCTGACAATGCTGGTGTAGCAACAAAATCCTGTTTGAAAGGAATAGACAAAGGCAAGTCTAGCCAAGGAAATATGGGCTGTAATAATACCAGGACCGTTGTTGACCCAGCTAAATTAAGGAATAATAAACAAACAAATGAGCAAATAAAACCATCAGAACAAAGTGTGTCAAATAAGAGTGATGTTAACTCTGTTAAATCAGCGGAAAATGTGTCTGTAACAATTGATAGTAAATCTGGTTCTGGTTGCAAAACTGAAAATAGTGATAGTGTTTTCTGTGATCAGGATGGGTCTGGTCAAGGGGAGGTAATCGGTTGTAGTAGTGACTCTGGTGTGAATCGCTCCCGGAATACATCACACACCAGTGAAAGCACAAATTCCGACACGGAAAAAGCCATGGTACCCAGTGAATCAGCCAGTGAGAGCACAGAGAAAGTTTTTTCCCCACACGATATTGCTGAATCTAGTGATGTCACAGATGTGGAAGAGACTGGTGATGATACAAATGGTATAGACAGCAGTGGTGTTGAAGGGGGCTGGCAGAATCGACCCCATAGTCTCTCATTGCCCAAACCTCTCCAGCACTATGAGCGTAACAGACATAAAGGTAGCCGGACGTTTGCTCCAGGAGACACGAGCAGTGATGAAGTAAGTGTAGACAGTGACGTCAGCTCCCTTGGTTCATCTCTACATGGTACCATTATGAGGAAGGGAGATATGATTGAGTTTGTGACAGAGAATTTACAGGAAAAAATCAGAGGAAGCAGAGGTGAGTGGACACATTGATTTAATGTAAACTCTATTAAAATTGGTTAATTGTATTACATTTTGGAATAAAATTAAACATTTGTTTATAACTATGATGAAATATGAGCTTCCCATAGCTAAGGCTAATCGACTTGTGATTAAGACTAGCCAGCAGATCTGTTGATGTGCCTTAATTTAAACATTGTGTGATTATCCTGTACAAGGGCTGAGGCCGTCAGATCTATGACTGAAGGCCTGTCAGTCAAAGATCCATTTTATGAATTATTTTTTTCAAATTTAACCTGTCCAAATTAAAAATTTTCCTATCTTCAGTGCCCATGTTAAATCTAGAATTTTTTCTGTCTGCCATTTTAAAAATCTGTACAGATTCCCTATCTCCTGCATGTTAAAATTTCTTAAAACAACTAAACAAGGTGTTCAAATGTAGCAATTGTTCAATTCAGGCCGCAGCCCTGGCATTGTGGTAGCGTATTTACTTCCTAAACTGAACCTGCTTTGACTTACCATTCACTGAATCTGCCCATCAGGTATATGAGCGAGCGTCATGTTGTGGCTCTGCCAATTGCAGGGATTATTTTTATGAGGTTACCTCTTGATTTTCCTTCATAATATGGCTAGGTGCATTGTGAAGTGGACAATCCTTGGTCATATAAGTGAAATACCCTCGAGTACAACGTTAAACCCCAAACAAACAAACAAACAATTAATTCAGGCCAATTCCAGGTTGTCCAAAGGATGGGTAGACACCCCTCTGTCTAAGCCCTTGATGTTAATGATGTCCTATAGGTGAACGCCATTGAGCTGAGCATTTAGCTCCAATCCATCAGTGATTCTTGTTATGGTTTTATTGTCAGTCTTCAATGAGAGCCCCATATGTAATCCTCATCCATTTGGATCATTGGATGACCCACCACCAAATACCCCTGTGAGCGAAAACCCCTTTGGTAGATTTAACAATGCCAGTATAGCAAATATAATCTCAATTAAACAAACAATGCTGGGAAAACGAATCATTTCATAATATCTATGGAATTTTATCACTGTGCTTGCGTTGTACACACTACACACCCTGGAAAATCATGCCTCCCAGTCCTTTGAAATCCCATGTCTGGTGAGAATTAAAACAATAAATAAATAAATTTTTATTCTAATTTATATAAAGCCCACTGCAATTTCTTGTCAAACCAAAAAGAGTTGAATTTATAATTTATGAATCTATAATATATGTTGAAGATTTTTTTTCACTGTATGTATGTAGTGAGAAATTTTTTATCTGAAAATTCGTGGTCACGAGAAATTTTCCATTTTTTCCAGCGGTAGTTGTACATTTATGTATGTTAATGGTGGAGACAAAACTTCTTTTTCTTCAATTAAAATATGCTAAACATGTTAAACTATGCTTTAGGCTGAACCAGTATTTATTTGCATACAATATTATTGTAGCTGGTATCATCAGATGAACATCAGATGAGAAATTTTTTATCTGAAAATTAGTGGTCGGGAGAAATTTTCCATTTTTTCCAGCGGTAGTTGTACATTTATGTATGTTAATGGTGGAGACAAAACTTCTTTTTCATTAACATTAAACATGTTAAACTATGCTTTAGGCTGAACCAGCATTTATTTGCATACAATATTATTGTAGCTGGTATCATCAGATGAACATACAGCATGTGTTTACTGAAGGTTTTGATTCACATGGATTCACAGTTAGAATTCATATTTTGAGGCTAATCGCTCTGCCACAGGGATATAAAACATGTGCATCTAAGCTTACATATTCTAAATGAAGAGGAAAAACATACTTGTCTGTCAGGATCCTTGTGTTGGTTTTGAACTGGGAAAACTTCCTGTAGGAATTTACTATATGATATGTACATCATGTAACATATGGTGAGAACTGTGGGATATGATGAACAGGGTTTTCTCTTTAGTCGCTATCGATGGGTTTATATAATACAGCTGTTGAAATGGAATGGATGTATTTTTCTATTTATGTAATGTCTGTACCTTGTATACATATCTGGTCCGTTGCCCTTGTTCCGTGGTAAGCATGTCTACCTACTGATCCTCCTTTGTTTTACCGCTCATAGAGTCAGCCTTGTGTTTATAAGGGAGCCAAGTCATGTGGCTCTGGCTATCGCGGATGTTTGTTTTTTCCATAGTATTAGCCAGAAATCAAGAAGAGGGTGTCTCAAATCACCTTTTTTACAGAAACAGGGTGTCTCTTTTTACTCTTCTCCTATCTTTCCCCTGCTAAATTTACTAAAACAGGGTGTCTCAAATGGTTCTTGAGTGTCGGCAAACACTATGGGTTTTTTTTAGGTTTACTCTTGGTTTTCCACCAAATTTAAGTGAAGTGGAGTGAGAAATTGACAATGTTTCCTCTTAAAAGTGAAATGCTCTTTAGAACAATGTTTAACTCCACTCAAACAAACAAAATATGAACATGTTTTCACTGAACCAGACATTGAGACTGCATCTGAGGAGTGAAATAATCTAAAGGCTGCTAAAGTACAGCACAAAACACTATTTTGATTTTGAAGACAGTACAACTATACCTTCTTGAAAGACTGCAGATTTTTTTTGTTAGCCACTATTCTAGATGCTGGAGTGCTATATAAATAGAATTTGTAGCTACAAGATCATCAGTGTATTCAGTTGTCTTTGACTTAATATCTAAATCGTGAAAAGCACATTATTAAAAGCTTTAGTTTTAAAAACTAATGTCATATCATCAGCCATAGCATTCATCGGTCATCAACTGGAAATAGAAAGACAAACTTGCCAGCAACAGGACTAGAGACAAATGGCTATTGTACGATGCCATCCAGTTCACCAACAAAAACATGGTTGATGTTTAACAATTTTTTGAAACAAGCCTTTCTATTGGCTCAAAATCCGGATAGTACTGCACCAAGCCATGGACTTAGCCATAAGGGAGATAAACGTGTTGTACCAAGTCTGACGTTGCAAAAAAACGACCGGACTGTACGATTTTAAAACGCCCTAATGGTCCACCTGTCCTATTCTGGATGTGACTTTTGTAAAAATTGTACGGAAAATGAAGCAAAAACACAGCATAGATAAATCCCTTTAATAGATACTTAAATTATTTGGTTGAGTTATATAAAAGTAATGTTTTGATACACTTCAGTACATAGTATAATTTAGTGGGAGCCAGTTATTGGGAAAATAACCTTCTGCTTTTGGGCTATAAAACTGTATTGTCATTACATTGATAAACACACCAAACGCTGACTCTATGGACCTGATTAAACTAGCATGTTGTTATCATGCCTGTGCTGCCATTTTTGCCGGCATAACGATAAAATCTGTCCTCTAACTTTTTGTGAGATAACCTAACCTTTGCATTTGCCTCTGCTTTGCTGAATTTTTTAATATTTAAATGTGCATTCATGAATAATAAAGAAAAATTGCTAGTATATATGTGTACTCATACTGTCAGATCATTTTTTATTTTCGGTGAATGTCTTTTTCTCTTTACAAACAGCAATTTTCAATCATTAAGCCAGGTGACTTTAAGTATGTGATTACATGTTATTGTCTTTTTTAACCAATTTGTGTGATACAGATTCATCTAGTATGGGCAGTCGGACATCAAGTATTCGTAGTATATCAAGTGTAAACAGTATCTCCAGCTATACGTCCTCCCTAGCCACATCTGTTTCTGGGATGTCACGCTCCCCGAGTAGTCTGGTTCAACATTCACCAGACGCTATCCCCCCTATAGACCCCCAGGCTGTACAGGATCTAGAATCACACGCCAGGGTCGTCGCAGACAGGGTGGACCTTATGATGGGAAACCTCAAGGCTAATTTGTGCAAGGTAAGTATCTTGCTGTTATGGTCAGTTAGAATCACAAGAAGTCGTGAAACTAGAACCAAAATGTCAGTTTTTATTGGCTAAATTGGTCTTTTACTTAACACATTACTCTAGAATAGATTAACTTGAAACTTAGTTGGAAAAAGTACAAAACCTATTGTAAGTATTGGCTGAAATTATAGTAAAATGATTTATAAGTGTTCACAGTGTAGTCATAAGACAATTTACAATTTATATCTTGAGTTGTGTCCTGTTATTGTCCTGTTATTTTTGTCATGTGATTTCTTTGTTTGGTGTCAGTGGTTGGGAGGGTGATATCCTTTCCCACGAGCATCATTTCTTGTGTTCAATTATGCTCTCTAAATTTCTAATAGGGTTATATCAATTTTATAATTAGATCTTTTACAATGTGTAATGCACAAACTACAGTTGAATTTATCCGCACGGCCATGTCTAGGTACTTTTATCATTAAACGGAAGAGCTCCACATATATGGACCAATCAAATATCTTTCTTTTTCAATAAAGGTGCCTACGTCACGAGACCTGTAGAGTAGACTGTTTAAATCTTTGACAGTTGACCTATATAGGTCATTGGTTCATACATGTTATTAATCTGTAATGCATAAGAGTGTTAGTCCCGTGACATCATGAATAAGGCGGCCATGCCCAAAATGTCAGCTGCCAGTGGTCGTAGGAATGTATATTCTTGTAACACTCGGGTTATTTTATAAAATGAAGAAACGACAATTCAATGCCATATTTAAGTATATTTAATGGTAATCTTTCAAGGGATATAGAGGTTATTTCAGCCCGGAGTATCGCTTTAACTGTTTAATTACAGTTAAATGAGTTCCACCATTGTTTTTATAAGGCATGTACCTTGTGTTCATTTCCATTGCTGACTTTAAGGTACGGTAATGAAACTGCTAATTAGCTTTGCAAACTGGCCTTTCAAAGCCCTTTTGAGGGGTTTTCTTTTGCTGTTCTGTGCAGTTACATGTATAGGGCTGGATGAGATAAAAAAAATAAAAAAATTACTCACAATATGTAATCACTAGAAAGAATGTAGAGCTGTACTAATATTGCAGATCATGTGGTACGGCTTACAGTCTCTATTGTAATGATGATCTTATTGTCTAGAACTTCGGAAAGTTTGTGTTAATATACATTATTAAGTTCTAGTTACATATATTTATATATGGTTGATAAGACTATATAAAAAAGAAAATTTGTCTAAGTTGGGTTTGTTATCATTGTATATCTTTGAGTGTAGTTAGCTTTGTTCACTTCTGATCTAGTCCCAGGAAAGATTTAAACAACAGTTTTGAGTTTCATCCACTGAAATCGTATAAACAAGCAAAGAGATAAACCTATAGACTCACCATGTAGCAACAGTAGGCAACAAACCAGAAAATTATTCCAGACATTTATTATTTTTTTTGTTGACAGATGTCGGCAATCACAGTGGGTACACTAGATGCTTACAAGCACTCTGTGGAAAGCACATGTGAGGCAGTGGATGCCAGTATAAAGGTGAGGTGTAAAGTCAGTCTGATAGCCTTTTGTTAAATATGGCAGTGTCTTAGAATCAACAACTTGAATATCCAAGATCTTATTGGACCCCATTGCCTGATTTTGAGGTAAAGAATTTTTTTAAGCCCATTATTATGTTTTTCATAAGTTGGGATACTCAGAAATAAATATGTTTATTTGATGAAGTTATGGGGTAAATCAAAAAACATAAAGCTAGAAATGCCGTAAATCCACCAAAAAAAGACATTTCTTTCATTAAGATAAACTAGTATTCACCTGAAATTCTTCAAATCTGATTATTTGAACTATAAGTTTATATGAGATAATTGTAGTCATGATAAAAAAAAAAAGTGCAAGGGAGATAATTCAGTCTATTTAGTTTCACATGGGAGGTCATCACTTGCCAATATATTTAGCCATACTGCCTGAACTTTCAGAGATTTGGAAATCAACTTCATGCTTTGAAACTATTCCAAATATAATATTAATGACATCAGGGTGTAATCTTTCTATTTTTGTCTCTCAGATAGTTTTGTTTTCCCTTCTTTTAATTGAAAAAGATATAATTTTCCATATGAATATTTAACCCAAACAGATTCAGCAACCACTTTATTTCTTAAAACTAATTGATTTTGTGGTTTGCATTTTTTTAACTAAACCTAGTGAATGCAACGTTTAGAACATTGTATAAATTATCTCATGCTTTGTTTTACATATTTTGATGAACACGGAGTCTGAATCATGATTACATATGAATAGTGTTTATTTTGTTTTCAGGCAATGTATGCACTGATGGCCAAATGTGAAGAGCTCAGTATGACAGTAAACCCTGTGTACCAGCTGGCGGATCAAATGTATCCTTTTTATACAACTAACAAAAGCTATTGCCTCAGTTGTAATAGACTGGTTTTTTTATTGAGAGAAGATGCTATTGGTAGTATTTCATTTGTTGTTCGGGGCCCACAGCCATGGCTACAAGTGGTAGCCTGAACATTTACTAATTCTGCTTCCATTTACCATTAACGGGATCGAGTCTGTCTGTCAACGCTCAGGTCTATGAGTGAGACACTATGGGGTTTCGTAATCTTATACTACCTTTATTTAGCAATGGTGGAGCATTAAATGTATAACACAGCAAAACATGTCACATCATTTGGTTGTGTTAATGTGGCTATTGGTGCAGTTCTTACGGCTGTTTAAGGGAAATACATCATCTTTTGAACTCCGCTTTAAACACCAATCTTGAGTACTTTCTTAACACACCTTTCAGAAAGGAAATCAAACGGTTACTGGACTTATTTGAGAGCCAAGTTGATGCCAAGACATAATGAAGAGAATAGTCGAATAATACTTAATAAAGCCCGCAGACGTGCAATATTTTCATACTTCAGTTGTATAACATTGTTGTGAATTTGTGTAACTAAATGGATTTTTAATACATAAACTGAGAGAATTCCATAAAATTCTTTGTTAATTTGTATATATTAAAGATTAATATTACTGCTTTTAAAACTCACAGGTGATTTAATCCATGAGTAAAATATAAGATTTTGTACATAGTTTATTAATAAATTAGTCAATAGTTGGCCATGAATTAACAAGGTCAATCTGTTTTTGTTTACAAAACTGAATTTTGATCCTCCTCGGAAGTACTGTTACTACCAGTATGTCAGAGGAAACTCGTGTGCTACAAATACACCTAGTTTACTCTGCAAGTGTTTGAAATTGGAAATTCAATTTTTTTAAATACATGCAGACAGATAGACCCTAATAATTCTCAGCTGATGAAATGTGAAAAGGATACACTAGAATTTCAACTCTTTTACATTCAACTGGCTCATGTGTTTAAATACATGTTTGCATAGATTTTAACCATTGGAACTACAGGCATATTGCATGTGGTGTAACCAAATAACTTTTGATCAAAACCTAGCTATTTGTAAATGTTTAGAAAAACCTGTTAGATTTAGGTCCAAATGCTTTTCTCTGAATCTGTTTTGTTCTAGCTAGAAGCAGATGTGGTGAATTGTTTATACATGTATTACAAATAATATGTGAGTTTCTAATTATGACTTATGACAACAGAGTGACATCCCTTGGGAATGTAATCCCTACAAATTGGTAGAGCCAACATGGACAGTTTAAGCAGTTACTGTCCAGTATTGTAGATAATGGATTAAAACTCACAAATCTTGTGAACTACATTGTTCATTGGATTGGAATGTTATTCGTTTTCAAAAGTAACAATGAGAAAACATTTTTTCTGTAAATCAACAAGTCACAATGTTAGAGTATATGCCTATTGCCACTGAGCTCTTTTGAGAGGTCATTGCTTGTTTTCCTATCATACTGAATGTGGAAAATTCGTTTGTAAAGGGACATTACTCTGGTGTCATATGATCATAACTCGAAACTACCGAATTGCTTGTACTTAGTAGGATCTGGAGTCAAAATTCATTTCGGTCAAACTGAAGATTTAGAAGTAATCAAGTTGTTCCGACAATAGCTTGGCATAGAGAGTTTGACAAAGCTGTGGTGACATAGACTTTATCTGTACCCAGTACATTAAACAATAAGGACAATTTTTCAGTTTTTAACTTCCTATTGTAAATTGTTGAATAATGTTTTATGAGAATTCTCACCTTTGATATGTAAAGTCTTCACTTCATTTGTCTAAAGTTTTCATTATTTCATCTCAACAAAATTCTTACCGTCAGATACTGGTACCATGTCAGAAACTCATATCTAGGCCCTAGATGAATTTCTCAATAGAAATCAGACTGTCACAGGGATTAAACATGGAAAGACTTAGTATGGATAACAACTTATGCATTTATTGGATCTTAGGTTTCTCTCTCATTCCAGAGATAGTTTTCAAGTACATCTGGAATGAGATAGAAATATATTTAATAAAATTAAGAAGTTGTTATCCATACTAAAGTCTTTCCATGTTTTATGTACTTTTGACTTCTAAATGCCACTTGGATGGGGCTGTGGCTTAGTGGTTAGCAAGTGCGCTTTCTAAAGCCTACTTAGATGTACTATTCAGGAGATAGTCATTTGTTGACCCTCAGGTATATGACTAAGTCACAACATGTGGCTCCTGCAGTGGCGGGGGTGATTTTATGAGGTTTCCTCCCGGTTTGCCACCTTTATAATAAAAAAAACAATGAAGTTGACAATCTGTCGCCATATCAGTGAAATACCCTTGAGTATGACGTCAAACCCCAATCCAAATGCCACTTAAAGAATCTGGCACAGGGATGTTGATTAATTCAACTTTATGAATCATCTTCTGTTCTAGATAATTGTCCAGACACAAGTATCTAAATTGATCTTTATCTTGAATTGTTATGGGTATTTACCTATATTTAGTATAAAACTATGAACTAGTGCTAGTGGAGGAAGACCTGTGGCTTAGTGGTTTGCATGTGTGCTTTCTGAGTCTACTTTGATGTACCATTCATGAGTCTGTCGACCCTAAGGTATATGACAGAGTCACAAGATGTGGCTCCAGCATCCACAGGGGTGGTTTTTACGAGGTTATCTTCTATTTTTCCACCGTTATAAGGCAAGGAGCAGTGTAAAGTGGACAATCGGTCATCATATACATAAAATACCCTTGAGTATGATGTTAAACCCAAATCAATCGAAAGAAACAATCTAGTGGAGGTGCCATTATAACAGGGTGTGTAAATATCTGAAATTCTTCAAGCAAGTTTTAAAAAATAACAATGTTTGAGTTTTAAGTTAATTTTACACCATTCATATTAATTCTTACTGGAATGAAATGGAACAAGCACATACAAAGTAAGAATATATGTACTCAGAGAAGATCAAACAGACTGGTAAAATACAGCACAACTAATATTTATCTGATAAATTATATGAGATGGATGTAGTATGTTCAAAATCCTTGCCCACAAATGTTAATAGTGTTGCTCAGAGATTTACATAAATTAGGCCTACAGTTTTATCAATTTCTGCTCAAGAGAATGATTTTAAATCTGTCCAAATTCCACAAAAGATCAAATATTAAGAGCTCAACCAATTCGTCCATACTTTACCTACTCATTTATTCCCGGGATCTGGTCTCTAAGTGATCTTAGCTTATGTATATACCAGGATGAACAGGGCTGGAGACAAAGTGTTGCTTCGATAGTTACGCTCAACATAAGCTAAGATTGCTCTGTGAAAGAGTCCAAGGTGCTTAAAGGAAAATTTTTTTTTTTACAGTAATAAATTGCACTCCAAACAAAGGTAACTGTACTCACTTAGCACTGGAGAGATTCAATTTGCCATGATGGCAAAACGTTTAAATCACACTGTTGTATTCCTTTGGTTTTTGGCCCGCAGCCATGGCTTAGCGAGTGCGTTTACTAAAGCCTCCTATGTACGTTCACAGGATTAAGTGTCGTCTGTCAACACTCAGGTATGTGAGTGGTTCACACGATGTGGCTCTGGCAATCGCACAGGTGCTTTTTAAAGAGGTTTTTTCTCAGTTTTTCCACCCTAATTAGGCAAAGAGTCCGTTGACATATACGTGAAATACCCTTGAGTACGAAGTTAAACCCCAATCAAACATCTTTTTTTTTTCTATTAC
>JARFOD010099332.1:0-16703 GCA_031763545.1 Mopalia muscosa
GTTTTCAATATTTTTTTCTTCACCTGATTTATAGACCGGAGTGATTTTCTGTATGTTGACATAAAAACTTCTGATGGAATTCGAATCAAACCTTATATGATTAATCCATGTGACAAACCATCACTTGGGATTAGTTTTGGCCTATATTGGACTATAAGTGACGCCACTTGGTGGCAAAGCCTACATTTTAGTTCTGTATTTTAATTTCAAAACTTCTTGTGAAATTCGAATCAAATTTAGTTGGTATGAATGTTCCATTTGACAAGACAGTTAAGATATTCCACATGTCAAGATGCCGTGTAGGATTTTGTTTGGTGTATTTTTTGTCTAGATATGGTGTCACCTGGTGGATTCTATTCAAACCCGATTTTAAAATTCCATGTGGCAAGATTTCGTAAATTGCGACTCACTTGAGCTCTCGTTTATAATCTTGTTACAGGAAACAAACATAGTATTTTGGACGGCCTTTAAAGTGTAGTTTTTTTAAATACTTTATATTCTTACTCAATTCACTGAAGACTTTGAATCCACGCTCTGTGGGCCTCAGTCCCAATGATAACGAACAAAATTAAATTTAATTTCTCAATATTTCTCCGGTTTCCTAAGAAAATGAAACTGAAGAAATACCAACAGAATTGCCTGATGCCTTTAATCCAGCTGATGGCAACGAGGGCTACTTCTATGATACACACAATGCTCAGCATTATGTCAACCCATACGACTTGAATGCTGACAATCACGACGGCTTCACTGGTTCGTTTAAATATTTTAGATTTACATGTGAGTTGTGTCTGTCTAACATTGAATTATTGTGGGGGTGGTGGTGTTGTTGTTGTGATATATGTATATTCTTGTCTGTCACTGGGGGTTTAAATCAGGGTTTCATGGACGTCCAAATATTGAGATTTTACTGAAAAGATTTTTTTTGGGTCATATTGAATTTGTTTTTTTTAAATGCCCAACTATTTATTTCTATCATACTTAAACATTAGAAATGCTTTCTCTTGTATATTCATAATTGCCTAGGCTAAGTGGTTAACAACTGGTTTATTAAAGCATACTTCGATGTACCGTTCATAGGATCAAGTCCGTCTGTCGACCCTCAGGTGTATGAGTGAGTCACAAGCTGTTGCTCCGGCAATTGCTGGTGGGGGGTTACAAGGTTTTTCTTCTTGGTTTTCCACCATAAATGGTGTGAAATGGGCAATTAATCATCATATAAATGAAATACCCTTATGACGTTAAACCCCAATCAGACAAACAAATATAATCATAATAATCAACATCTCTGTGCCGGTGTTTTTAGAAATATTCTCTTGTTTGGGTTGATATTTGTCTGTTCAGAGCGGGTGTTTCTCTCTCGCCCTCTGGAATGTAGGCCTACTAATCCTACTGCCATGTACCGCTCACAGGTTAGAGTTTCTGTCTGCCTTGGGTATATGAGGAAGTCACACCGTAAGGCTCTATCACAGGGGTATTTTTTATGAGGTTTCCTTTTGGTTTTCCACCATGTTTGATCGAGAAACAGTGTGAAATGAGCAATCTGTTGTAATATAAGAGAAATATCCTTGAGTATAGCATTAACCTCTAACCAGACAACTAATTAAAACCTTTCAGCACTGTGTGAATATCCAATCAATCAATCAATCAACCACAGCCAATCAATCAATCAATCAATCATGTTTCTCTCAGTAGTCCTAATAAGGGGCTGAGGTTATAAAACTTGACTCGTTACCACATTGGGCAGTTCTCTCAAATTTAAAAATTTGAGTAGGGGAGTTTTCCCATATACATGGATTTTACCATAGACCAGGGGCAGAGGTTACAAAATATTGAGCATACTCAAACCGTGTCTGTTGTCAAACTTTTGAGATAGGGCTCCCCTGAGTTGTGCTCCTATTATGTGTTTATAAAATGTTTTGAGCATGTACAGATTATAATATCATTGCACATTCTAACTCTTGAGCACGCTGTTGTGGAGCTTTTCTGTTAATGAAGGTAAAATTGCAGTACGCTGATTTAGTCAGCGGCTTCAAAGTGATTATGTTTGTCACTGATACAATATTTTAAACTTACAAACGTCTTATTCTCAAAATCTCATCGAATCGCTGAGCACAGAAAACTTTCTCAATTTTTTATAACCTTGGTTTTTGAACACAGACTCCAGGGTTGACTCAGCTGAAAAATATCACCTTGAGCTTACTCAAGGAAGTTTATAATCGCAGCCCCGAGTTTGTTCTTCATAAATTTTAATTTTCACCAAATTCAAATACAAAGGTTATTGACAAATTCCATAAAAAAAAACATAAACTGTAAAAAATTGAATGTAAAAAATTTATGACCATTTTTACACTATTTGGGTATGAAAAATTTTAAAATGTTGGTGTAAAACTCAAATGAAGTAACCAACGAAACGTTATCCTAAAATAATGAAAACACAGGTATGCAATGTTGTTTTCTGTATTCTCTGTTCTATCATTGTATTGTGATTTGAATGTTGTCTTTCTGTATTATTTTGGTGAAGGGTGTGTGTTCTTCATTTTGTTTAATTACTGGTTTAATTAACTCTGTGCTTGATGGTACGTATATGTAACATTACTATGTATCAGATGTCATTCAGCTCTGTGTTTATTGTGTTTTTAAGATTGTCAAGTTAACACCCAATCAATCACACATGAGAAATTTTACATACTTAGCAAAGCAATTCCAGTTAGTTTATTTATCATATTTGTAGGTATCGCCCCCTCACTGGGCCCAAAGGGTAACCAATAACCTGAATAACAGAGTTAACACCCAATCAGAAACGAAAAACATGAATTTAACAAACTTATTACATTTAGTAATTACATTTAGTTTATGCATCATATTTTTAGGTATCACCCCCTCATTGGGCCCAAAGGGTAACCACCTTCAGCCCACCCCGGAAATTTCACCTATCAGACCAATACCAGTTCAGGGCACCAGCCTTACACCATATGGGTGAGTTAAAATTTCTTTTATATTTGAAATGCGTAAATTTGTGTGATCTACTATTGCGGGATCACAGACCCTCTGTCTAAGGGCAGTTTGTTTGAAGAGTAGCAATGCAGTTTTCACTTTGCACTGGATTAAAACTAATTTTCCATCATTATGGAAACGCTTTACATCTTGGTAGGGCTAGAGTTAATTATTGTTTGAATACACCACCTGCAGATAAGTGAAATAACCATAAGCACGGCATAAAACACCAGTCAATCAGTCAATCCAAGATTAGATAGCAGTGTTGAAGAAGACTGGTTTGACATAGGCCTACAATATGTGGTGCCGTCATTTAATTGCGGGTTAGCACTTTGAGCAATCGACCCTTGAAGGAATAAATATGTTACCTTATTGTAAAATAACTATTCGCAACCATGGTCCAGTGATTTAGGGGTCCTTATTTCTATGTATTGCTCACTGGTAAATGTCAGCCTGCCAACCTCCGATATATGGGTGTCACACAATGGCTGCCAACCTCCGATATATGGGTGTCACACAATGAAACTTTGGCAATAATGTGGGTGGGTTTTAGGGGGCTTATCTCTCCGTGATTGAAATAATGTAAAGTATGGTGTACAACCCAAATCAAAAAAAAAAAAAAATGATGCCGTGTTTCAGGAAAAGACACCCGGGTCAAGTTGTGTCACAGAGCTCCAGGCCATTACAACAACACGTGACACCACAAAGTGGAAGAGGTGAGGTGCCTTTACCAGCTGGATATCAATATATTGTACCTCAACAGCAGTCTGTGCCTCAACCACAACACCTCATACCTCATGAGCCTCAACAATCAATACGGTAAATCCTTTCATTCAGTCAATCAATCAATAATTATTGTCCAGTTTATTAAAGGAACTGTTTTTTTCCCATCTAAAATTTCGTTTTTGAATTAAAGCTACATTTTTGGTAGTTGTCAAACTAAAATAACAAATTTACATTTTATGAGAACTTTTAATGTTTTTTACCTGAAAAATATTTAATCTGCCTCCCAAACACAGTTTTTAAGTCCTTAAAATAACTTACAAAGTAAGAATTTTATAGATGGAATATTACGTGCTTTAGATTGTACTTTAGACTCTCATGATTTCAGCTGTGTTAACTCAAGATATGCCACTATTTAGAGTGAGCCAGAATTGAATACCTGGTGTATTCTGGAGTATTTTGTACACAAAATAAATGTTAAATACAACAATAGGCTAATAATAACAAATATGATATTCTGTACTATGTTGTTGTAACACAAAAATACACAAAATTGTAAGAAAATACTAATTTACACATAAATTTCTTCTATGGTAGGCTGGCCCAGGCCGTGGCCAAGTGGTAGCGAGATAGAATTTTTTGTTTGATTGGTGTTTAACGTTGTACTCAAGGGTATTTCACTTATATGACGACGGACACAAATATAGGACATCACAAACAAATCTGCTTCCCATTACCATTTAGCTCTGCGAACACCAGGGCAACAGAAAGCAACCTCTTTTCTCGACTCTTACGATCGACTGAGGGAGCCGAGGGAGTATTCTGCAGGGCCATGGCCCACCCGCTCCCTCACAGGACTCATCAGGATGCAGGTGGAAGAAAAATTTTCTGCTAATCTTTCAAGAATCTTTCTTTAAAAACAAAGTTGTCATTGATTTTGTGAAGCCTAACTCTTACACTCACCTCTGCCTGTTTAAAACTCAGCCCTCTGGAGACATACATGCCTGTGGTCTTCATCTCCATGGCTAACATCTCCGCCACACCTGGATCAGATATAAAATCACACTGTCATTGTCCATTAACTGGTATTTTGTTTATTACACCATACCTTTGGACACAAAAAGTAACTAAAAGACAACTAAACGGGTTTGTTTATTTGTTTGATTGGTGTTTAACGTCGTACTCACTGATATGACACTTCACATTGTACACAGCCTTATTGCAGTGGAAAACCGTGTGGAAACCTCGTAAAAACCACCCACGTGATTGCCGGAGCCACAACATGTGACTCGCTCATATACCTGATGGTTGCAAGGCGGGCTCGAGCCCGTGAACGGTAAATCGAAGCATGTTCAGTTCATGAAGCGCACTCGCTACCACTGAGCCACAGACGTGGGTGACAACTAAAGGGGAGTTGCCACTTCAAAAATATGCTGCACATTACAACACATGACATTTTCATAGGGGAATCCAAGTTCTACCAACCTATCCTTTATGAGGAGGTGAGAATGTAAATGACGGTAAGTATCAACATTTTCACCTCCTCACAGAAGAGATGTTGGTCAAAAGCGAAAATTAAAATTTAGAGTGAGGTGTAGAAAATATTATGTTCCTTCAATCATAAATTAAGACAAGACTTGGAACTCACTGCAATTTTATTTAGCCAGAGGGCTAAAAAAAAAAATATTACAGACAATATGAGGTCCAGAAACTACAACAATCAATTTTTCACCCACCTAAACCTTTCTTCTGTATAGACTCAATAAAATGATCAAAGGATTTAAACGGAGCTCCCTCCCCCCACAAACCTAACCTCTCCATGAAGGCCTGTTAACATAAACCATGTTAAGATAAATTAAGTTGTTACAGACATATACAAGACTGATTTTTCTGACAAAGGCACTCACCTGTGATTTTATCAAGTTTATCAGATGGCAATAATAATAATTAGTATTTTTTCATCTACTTTGGGCTGCCCCTCACCTGTGAGAACACCAGGGCAACAGGAAATTATTTAATAATAAAAACTAGTGTATATTCTATGAGGTAATTTACCTGAAATATTATACTGAGAAGTGTAATAATATTTTTTTTATTTGTACATAGAATATTCATACTAGAGTAAGGTGACTACTCCAAAGACAGATGAAAAATTCATATTGACTCAATATTTCGGTTTATTATCAAACCATCATCAGGAGTAGTCACCTTACTCTATTATGTTAAGCTTGTCAGCGGAAATTCTAAAAAGCTACAACCTGTACAAACTATTTATATTGCCACTTGCAAATAGCGTTTGCCCTGTTCGAAGCGACCATGACTGACCTGCAGTTTTGGTGATCACATCACATATCAGTTACACTATAAATCAACCTTTGACATCCGCCGACTTGTTTGAGTAATAAAATAATCATCTAATTTATGACAGGATATTTAACACTACCCTTGTCTTCCATCTCTCCTTTGATCCATTCAAACTTTCGTCATGAAAAGAGCAAAGCTCGTCACGACCACTGACCTATATAACATATTTGTATAGGTCAGTGGTCACGACACAATCCGATGTGTTTGGTGGTGTTCAAATGTCCACTGTAATGATTTTTAATATGGTTATGTGTCTTGCATACTTTGTTGATTTTATACTCTTTCCGTCACTGGGAACAGCATATTAACATCAAATGATCAAAAAACATTTTTGTTGTTGATTTTAATGGTTTACTTACTGCAGCTGTGCGAGAAATTGCAACAGGCGAACTTTTCCACTGAAACTGATTATTTTATTCTGACAATAAAAATACAGCACAGAAAGACGGCTACGTTTTTGTTTGCCACAAACCATGAAGTCGACTCTTTCAATCACAGGAAGCTGTCAGACGTGTCAGGTAACGATTTTTTTAATATGTGGCTCAAGATTCATTAACCTTCCAAGACAAAAAGTCTCACTGGCTAGGCTTGAATCCAAAGTAAGGTTAATAATTGCACAGTTATTAGTTTGTTTGTATGCTTACACCAGGAATTGGTCAGCGGCCGTGGCTTAGTGGCTAGCGACTGCTCTTTCTGGTTTAAGAGGTTTCCTCTCGATTTTCCACCGTAATAAGGCATGAAGCAATGTGAAGTGGACAATCCGTCGTCATATAAGTGAAATACTCTTGAGTGCGACGAATAAATCTGAAATTGCTAAAGTTTATAAATTTGATTAAATGTTATTTTGTTTTAATTTCAAAACTTGTTTTTATTTTATCCTTAATCTTTTTATTATTACCAATAGGATTTAACACATTTTGATAAGTAACTTGTCTGAGCTTCATTTTGGTTTGTATTTTTTGTTCATAATTGGGCAATCCATAACATTTATATATATGAAATATGGTGGAGCTTTCTGTTACTCTGGTACATTGATAGCAAAGGGGCAAATTGTACTGGCAGGCAGTCATATGGGAGAGAAACGCTAATTTAAGTGTAAAACCATGATCAAAGAAACAAACATTTGATTACCCATTTCATCTTTTTGGTTATGCTTTTGGAAGGTACGGAAAGTGAAGATAGGGGGCTCCAGTGATGTTGACAAGAAACTTAACTGAAATATTGGCGAATGGCCTGATTGGGAAGATAACCCAGTGTGGAGAAAATAATGTAGAAGTTTATTTTCATCAAGTGAACCAAACTGGATACTTCCTGATATTTTCACAAGGTGACATATATACTGTTTTTAGCTAATTTATGTTGTTTAAAGAGCATGTTAATCTAGATTTTCATGACCGAGTCACTTAATTGTAAATGATCAGTATTGTGATACCCTCCATCAAAATTGGATCACATATCAGTTACACTATAAATCACCCTTTGACATCCGCCGACTTGTTCGTGTAAAAAAATCATCATCTAATTTATGACAGGATATTTAAAATTCAATAATAATTCAAACTTTCGTCATGAAAGAGTGTAAAGCTCTTCACGACCACTGACCTATATAACATATTTTTATAGGTTAGTGGTTACGACACAATTTGAAGTTTAGTATAAAATTATTGAACGATGCTCGAGTCAAATCCCAGGACCCAAAGTATGCCACATATTTACTGTTGACCTGGAAAATTACAAAATGTAGATAACTATGCACCATAAACGCGAAAAAAGCAAGGGTTCGCCAGAGACACTGGAAACGATATAAGTGTGATTTGAGGATGGACAAACAAATAGACTCAATTACCATATAACACTGACTAATTCATAATGAAGCATACAAATACTCACTTCTGCTCTAGAATCTCAAGATAAGCTTAGCCCCCACAACCCTGGATTTACGGCTTGAATGTCCCACTATTAAGCATTGTTCCAAATACGCCCACAAGTTCAAATCCCAAGTTGACCTTAGGTATATAAGGGAGTTGCAGGATGTGCGGTAGCAGGTGATTTACAAGATAATTGATTTG
The DNA here is from genome assembly GCA_031763545.1 of Mopalia muscosa. NCBI lineage: Eukaryota > Metazoa > Mollusca > Polyplacophora > Chitonida > Mopaliidae > Mopalia > Mopalia muscosa. The sequence goes on from JARFOD010099332.1 coordinate 8,154, forward strand.
AAAGTTAACAATTGGGGTTTGATCATATGTACTCGTGGCTTAATTTTATTAATTGTTCTTTATTAAAAGGTACAACAGGAAAACAATGACTGTGCAAGGGAAGAGACAGCAGTTGCCCCTAAAGTTGGCCTTTTCTCTCACAATACACAAAAGTCAAAGGATGACTCTACAGTCAGTTATCATTGACATGAACTATGTTTATACCTGGACAGGCATCTGAAGCCATGTCTCGTGCCAGGGAATCTTCTCGACTAATTATAAAGAATTTTTCAACGTACCAGTGCCGAGAGCAGCCCCGTCATGTGCAGACTTTTTACGCGTATATATCGTACAAAATAGAGGATAGCATGACATGTCACAATAAAATTTTGTCCATTTAACACGAGGAAACATCTCAAACTTCTACAGTTCCCTCAGCAGTTTCCGAGTTCAGTTCGGAGACTGAGTCAGATGAAGTATGCTTAGCAGAAGAGCTTTTGGAGATAAAGAAAAGGTATGCCAGGAGACACATGATCAGTTTCAGAAACACGGCAAAGAATTGAGATAAATTGTTGAACCAAGTTGTATAAGTTATATCAGACGAACATGACAGGTGTGACACAATTTAAAAATTGAGGACACTCAAAAGAGATTTTGTCAAACTATTTTGGGAAAATGTGTTCAGCTCTCTGTGCTAGTAATGCCAGACTGGAAAACAATGAAACAAACAACTGCAAACATAACAACTTTTTACAGCAAATGGTATCAGTACTCCACATCCTTAGATCACATCCATGATATAGAATATCATGTTGCAGGTGAACTAGCAGACAGGTTTAGAGAATCTCTTGTTAACCAGGCCAGTACTGTTAATGTTAATACGGATACATATGGGAGTTATTCCCAAGTGCCAATCTGGATTGAGGCAGTTGGTCAAATCCGATACATTGCTGGATTTGTTGTTGCTAAGTTGAGAGCGAAGCATTACAAAGAAAGTAGGTCTGAAGATAAAGAAAAAGCAATATACACTGATAAAAAGGAAAGAGCTAATCCAGTCTCTCGAGAGAAAATATAATGTATTGCTGCTTCAGTCCAAGAGAAAATATAGTTTGAGGCAATACAGTGCAAAGAGGGTCAGAGGTGAGGATTGACACATGTTTCAGAAACCAGTTTGGCCTTTTTTCTGGTCATGGAAGAAGAAATGCTTAAGTTAAATACAACTGAGACTGCACTAGTGTATGGCCAGCAAGTGTTAAAGAATACAATAAAGGAGATTTTAAAAATCAATCTCTTCAAAGCTTGGATAAAATCTATAAATGCTAATGATCTGGTAGACTTTTCATCCAAAGGGAGCCTGAAGAAGGATGTTGCTGTTACAGTGGGATGGATAAACATACAGTGCAGGGGCATGTGTGAATACTTTCCACCATGTGGTGGGAAAATATCTGACAGTAGTTACCAACAATAGTTTTAGGAGGCAGTTATTGGATAAATTTCGAAGGAAGAAAATATTTTCGCACAGAGCAGCTGTCAGATTAAACAACCAATAACATACATTATTTTGACATTTGATGAAATCAAGAATGATGTTTCCACAGAAAAGATTAAATGGAGCAGCTCTAGTTGGCAAGAATTGTGTTAACCAGTCGTGTGTGGCACTTCCAGAAGGCTTGTCCTGGCTAGATATGCCCACAATGTGGAAAATAAGGTGTGTAAAAATTGTTTTTTTTTATTTGGTTTTGGGTATGTAGATAAATAATGAAAAATTTACGTAAAAGTTTCCTATATTATTTTAAGCAATGTAGAACAGATTTTAAAAGATTCATATACTGGCTCATGTAATGTGAAAGAGGCAAGTAGGGGTGTGTGGGGGGCTTTTGTAATGGTATGGTGATTCCAAGGGCAGGAAACACAAGTCTTTATATATCTTGTTTTAGTTGCATTCAAAGGCTCTAGCAATAATATAACATAATTATATACATTTTATTTACATTTATTATGCAGATCCATAGTAAAGTATAGAAATTGAAATCCATATTATTTATATGTTATGTTATATCCTCTTTATATCGCGTACATTTTAGTGAGTGCACCTTTCGGTTCGCTTTCTCTCCATCTTTTTAAATGGAATTAACCACTTTGTCATGTGATCATGTAGCACAGGTACTTTTCCAAAAAATGTAGTACTTGTAATACAATTGCAACTGTAAAAGTTCAACAATCAACGTGAGTGACATCTTAGGGTTTGTTTGACACACAACATGATATGTGTATATACAGTAACACTTTTTGACTAGCTAGTTTTTTTTTTCCCCTGACAATAATAAAATAATACATTTTTGGGTCTATACTTCAACAATAAGCTAACTTGGACTTCCCATATAAATTTTGCATGTAGCAAGCTATCGAGGAATAATGGTGTTCTGAACGATTAACATCTGTTAATCGGAAAGCAATGCTTATCTTGTACTATTCGGTTATCTATCCATTAATGACGTACGGTAGTATTCTTTTGGGAAATACATTTTCGACTCACCTCAGCCCACTTATTAATTGTACAAAAAGAGATATTTGGGAAAGATGTTGTTGTTGTTGAAGATTATTGGCGTGTGCCATTCCTACATAGGAATGATTTACGCAACGACATTTGGGTCAATTTAGTATATCCTTTAACATAACTTCAGGGCAGGTTTAGAGAGAAAAAAAAAAACAACACGTCTCTATCTAGATACATACACACGCTCACATATTAAAAACGCTTAGTGGACACCATAAAAGCAGCAATTGCACTGTAAACCTTCCGTTTGCTTTTCTCTGGTCGCAGTATTCCATACAGAGCGTGCGCTGAAATAAACCTAAACTTGACAATGTATTAAATAATTTATGTCGTTGGTGTGTATATATTTGGCATTCCATCACGTATATCTAAGCAGCAGCACGTCTGCCCGCCTTCCAGCAACCTGTAAATACACATTAGTTACACTAAATATATATTAAAATAAAATCTTCCGTCTGTCGTTAGTTCCCATTCTCTCTGCCATATATCTGAAAAGTGAAATTTAAAAGAAGAAAATAACTCCGCTATACCGATAATCTAACAGGGAAACTGAAGGGCCTCTTTAGCCAGTCAATCTGCCATCCCATTACCAGTTATTCCTACATGCGCAGGAACCCAAGCTAAGCAAATATCTAAGCCAACAAAAAACAGAGATGAAAGTAAATGTAAGATTTCTAAAACAACTGGGCATGAGTGATGCCACGTAAAGTGTTGTATGGCATTTAGCGAGCTGAGGGAATCTGTGAAAATGACTGCTCTGGAAGGGTTTATATCATCTACGAAACGCAAAGCCTGTAAAATTGCCAATAGCTCACACGTAAAGACAGATAATCTATCCGACAGTCTAAAATTCTTGGATACTCTCAAATCTGGTATAGAAAAGGCCGCTGAACAATGCATTGAGTCAGGGCTTTTTGATGCAACAGTAAAGACCTGCAAATACGAACCAAGATTACGATTAGCATATGCATAAAAACATTGTTTGTCAGCTAATGGATTGTCTCTTTTACTGACTTCATCACTGGATTCTAGGCAAACGTAAGGCGACCTAACTTGCCAAGGCGGTATAGGTGGAATTACCTCCCTTTGCAAGTTATCAGTAACTACTAACATTTCCTGCAGTAAATCAGTTATTCGGGAAATAACAGTGTCACATAGACTAGAACGCACTTCCCCCATTTTCGAACAATTTAAAATACTAACAATACGCAAACTATATACATTTGCGTGTTTACAGTTTGTACCGTGTCTTTACCACCCTGATTGTATACTCCATAGCTTCTTAACGTACTTTAGTCGCCATGCTGACGTCCATGACCACGCCTTGAGAGGCAATGGACTCCATTTATATAGACCTTTTTTCAAATCCAAACTCTCGTATTATTTCTTATTGGTATCTGGTCCTCGTAAGTGGAACAGTTACCCCGCTGCTTTAAAGAGGATTCATTCATCTTTACTCTTTAAATCAAAATTAAAGTGTCTTCTGCCTTGATGTCCACCGCACCCCCTCTGTGCCTCCCCTGTCAGCTTTTAATTGCTTAATTTATTTTTCATTATTAATATATCTTAAATGATTGGACCATTCTTCTATTTGAAGTTTTCTTGTTCACCAAATATTTTATTTCAAACCATGCAGTATTATTACTTGTATTATCTAGGGATAAAACAATCCTTTCATGGCTTTATTCCCCCCAACTATGATCCACGGTAGTAGGATATACTTAAATGTGAATATTGTATACTGTATTAATCTTGCTTATTTGTATATTTTACTGTTATTTTGTAACCTGTATATTGTTGGTGAAATCAATAAATCAAATGCTCTGTGGTGATCACAATATATTGTCGAAAACAAAGGAAATGCACTATTTAGATAATTAATCTGACCTTAGTGTATAAATGAAAGAATCATTTCATTTCGAGTGTTTGGCCACCTGTTACACATCAATGAACAACATTGCATAGATAGGTATGCAACAAAATGTCCGTATAATATATTGTTAAGTCTAAAAGTTCACTCTGAGCATCAAAACACCCAAGCACACTCACCTATCCTACTACTGCTAAATCTATGTGTTGCAAAAACGTAAAGAAACATCAAACCAAAATTACTGTTGGACTCATCTCTTATACAAGTACACATATAGTTAGCGTGTAAAGAGACCACGCTTTGAGTGAAATGCTATGATGATAGACATCGTTAACACAGGCCTGTCCTAACACATCCAAGATATAAGCTGTTGACTCTGTGTCACAACCTTAAGTTACGATTATCCTAATTCGTCATGCCATGTTTAGCATTCATGTGAAGTTTTATGGTAATGCATTGAGATGAAGAAGTTTTCAGTAAAATAACAAAATGCATATGCAGTCCGAACTGAGTTACTGAATCCACAACTGCGAATATGTCTAATATCAACTACACTGATGTTTGTAGTTTTACAAATGTGTTATACGGCTTGACTGGTGTGAAACACAAAAGAAGAAGCACTCTCATTGTTGGCAGCATTTGAACTTTTTATTTTAGGCTTTGGCCAAGAATAACAGCGTTCATAGATGCAGAATATTGCAGATAATTTGGGTTATCGTTTGACTCATTAAAGCCTTTTGCTGACAGAAAAAAAAATTCAACAATATCTGTATTGACTAAGTTTGGTATTGGATATTGAAGATTGGATTAGTGGATACAACTTAACCTATCTAAATAACGGTGAATGTACACGAATTGATATGAGTACCGGGAGAGCGTCGGCCATTGATCTTACTATAACCTCGCCCGGTCTAGCATCCAACGCTGAATGGTCGGTTATAACAGACACATTAGGAAGCGAACATTTCGTAATTTTAACACAGATTAATCTGAATCCGGATTCAGGAAAGACAGATACAATTCCTAAATTTCAATACTCTAAAGCTTAATTGGGCAGGTCTTCAAACCGAATGCAATCACATCGAAACCAGTAGTATGACTATGTGTGTGACATCCATGCGCATTGGCGTGTTGCGTGTTTAGTTTGGAAAGAGAATGGTAGTCCTAGAAGTGGCCCTATTTGTGAATATATGCAACGCACTAGGCGGCAACTTAAATATTCACTCAGAGCTTGTAAAAACAACGAAGCGTCCATTCTTGCCGATAAAATGGCTGGCGCTCTAACTAATTACAGTCCTGGTGACTTCTGGAAGGAAGTTAAAATGACAAATGCTAAATTTATGTCCTTGCCATGCAAGACAGATGACGCTATGGGTGAAACTGATATTGCTGATGTATGGTGTGATAAGTATAAATCGCTTCTAAATACTGTTGATAATAACAATAGCATGTCTGAAGTCATGGCCAGTTTGTCTCTACCAGGTGACGAGGTTCCGGTTATTACCACGGGAGCCGATATCCTTGAAATTATCACAGATCTAAAAAGAGGCAAATCAGCTGGTCCCGATGGCCTATGTTTTGTTTGTTTGTTATATTCGTCTACTTTTCTATTTTATCATCTGTCTATGTGTATAAACACTTTTTCCGACATGCTTACCTCCCCGAAGAGCTTACTCATGTGGTTATATTTCCTGTTGTAAAAAAATAAATCCTCTTCTGACAACTACCTTCCTATTGCTATGGCGACTGGAATTTCCAAAATTGTTGAAATTGTTATACTTCGTAAATGTGAACAAGCTTTACATTCTAGTGATCTTCAGTTTGGCTTTAAGACGGGTAGATCAACTGACCAGTGTATTTTTGTACTTAAAGAGAAGTCCTGTTTTCGTGCGCTTTCTTGACGCCAGAAGGCATTTGACAGAGTCAATCATTGGACTCTGCTCAAGAAGCTTATTGGTCGAAATGTCCCTTTACACGTTGTTAAAATTATTCTTGTATAGTTTAATACTCAGTTGGTTTCTGTGTAATGGGGTTCCACCTTGTCGTGCACGTTTAGCGCGTCTAATGGAGTCAGACAGGGAGGAATCTTATCTCCATCCGTGTTTAATATGTATATACATGAATTGGATGTCTCCCTTACGGAAACAGGTATTGGTTGTAATGTTGCTGGATCGTTTATTAATCATCTTATTTATGCTGATGACCTTTGTCTATTGTGCCCTTCTGCCAAGAAGTCCAAAACTTGCTACATGTCTGAGAGTCGTACTAAAACTCTCACGCTATTATTGTCAATGCAAAGAAAACTGTATGTCTATTAGTTACCCCTAAGACTTATAAGAACCTTATACCACCATGTTTGTTCTTGGGGGGTAATTCATTAATGTATGTCAAGTCATATTCTTTTTTGAGTTACATTATTGTTCACGATCTATCTGATGATATGGACATTGAATGTCAGAAACGTAAACTTTGCATACGTGCCAACATATTGCTTAGAAAATTCAAAACCTGTTCTGTATATGTGAAAAAGTGTCTGTTTCGCTCTGATAATTCTAACGTTTATTGTTGTCATTTGTGGTGTACTTATCGTAAAAAATCTATCAACAGTCTAAGGGTAACATATAATAATGCGTTTAGATGGCTCTTATTCTATCGACGTGATTGCAGCGCCAGCTTTATGTTCGCCATAAATAATGTGCTTTCATTTGGTGAGCTAATTAGAAAGTCTATGCATCGATTCAGCGAGCGAATTATGACATGTATGTCATCTGTTATTCAAACTCTTGTACACAGTGATGTAATATCAGCTTCAAAGCTGGTTGCCATGTGGCGACAATCTCTCCACTGGTTGTTTACATTGTAACTATTGTAAACTTATTATTGTAAATCTACACCAAACTTTGTATATGGACTTATACGTCTGAAATAAAACATTATTATTATTATTAGACATCCCGTCGTCATAAAAGTGAAACACCCTTGACTATACGACGCCAAAACACTATTAAACAAACAAACAAACGATCAAACACAAAGAAGTAATTTATACTTGATCAGCGAAACAAAATCGCTGTAATGTGAAACATGATAGTCATGTGTGACTCCAATCTAATTAGAATCAGATCTCAAAAACGCTCCTCGGGTTCTGTTTGTCGCTATACCGAGATCTAACGCAATCATCCTACTTATAATTGCGATTAGTTTATAAAATTGACCAACCACAGAGCTGCTTCTCCATTCTGGTGGGTAAAAGCTGAAGATTTCCGCCAATGAACCGCAGTTTCGCATCTGAGTATTTTACATGACCAACGGATACACGCACAATCCACAAACGCCATTAAAATAATACACTTTGAGTGGAGTTACGTTTTCCTCTGTTTTCTGCATGTGACTTGCAACTTCAACACGGAAGAAAAATATTGAAAAATCAATCATAAAAAATATACCATAAAAAGGACCAACAAAGAAAATATCTTGTTTTCTAATCGACTCACAGGCAATTGTTCAACCCTTTTCTTGACACTCTCTTCTAAAAACAATTTAATTTCATTAGGGAAGATAGATGACAGTTAAGGGGCACTGCTATGCTTGTATTGAATTACAGAACAGATCTTTGCCGTCTCTTCTTTCCTTAAATTTAAAAAAATGGAAATGGTTTCTAAACGCCAAAATAACTTAAAATCTCCTCTATCGCAAGAAAAGGGTAATTTACCGTAATACGCATGCAAAGTCATCAAAGCAAAAAAATCTATGGAATGAAATACTCTTTTATCCTTTTTAGAAAAAAACTCAAGATTTAGAAAGATAAAGAAAAGTCAATATATACACAAAGAAAATAGTTAAGCACCCACTGGAAATTCTACACGGACAAATGAAAGAGTTGGTGCTGTGAGGTTACTGGCACTGTGATATCTCAGCAACGATTGTAATCAGTTAGGGCAACATTTTGACAATAAGTAAACACCACAAGCCTCATTGGACTTTATGATTTAATCAGGATATATCGTCACACAATTAAAGGTGTATTTCCACATGAAACAATGTGGTGTTTAGGTATGGAACTTGACAATTCATCTGGCTTTATAACGCGTACATGTTTATGTAAAAATGTCACTTTAAATGTGTGGAAGACATCTCAAGAGCA